>JAVJHS010000370.1:0-49949 GCA_032873175.1 Leptopilina drosophilae | reverse complement strand
TCTCAATTTTTTGCACTTTTTTGAGAATAAACTTTTTTGATTTTTGTTGTACAAAAAAGTGTTTCAAAAGAAAAGTTGTTTGTTTTTGCGCATATTTTAAGGAAAAAAAATAAAAAAAAATTTTTTTTTAAATTTTAAAAAAAAATTGAAAATTTTGAAATGTTGTCTTTTTGTTGTTTTTTGTTGAAATGGGCTGTTTAACGAACTCAGATTTCATTTTAGTGGACTAAAAAAGTGTGCCAAATTGCAAGACGATTCATAAAAATTTATTCGAGTTATCGTGACGACAAATTTTTTCTACAGACAGACAGAGACGGACAGACACTTTTCTAAAAACCATTTTTTTGGAATCAGGGGGTCATAAAACGTAAAGATTTAACAAAATTAGACATTGCTCAAAACCGCACAAATCCAAGACTTTCTCAATTTTGATGAGAATTGTAAAAAACAAATTTCACGGAAAAAATTGAAAAAGAGCAAAATTTTTGGATATTTTGAGTTCCTTTTTGTTCCTAGTTTCGTATATTTAAGTAAATTTGGCATCTATAAGAAAAAACAGAAGTTTTTATATGTTTTTAATGTTTCTTAATGTTTCGGCCAATGCTTCACTCACTATAAATCTCAAATTTTTTTTGCACTTTTTTGAGAATAACTTTTTTGATTTTTGTTGTACACAAAAGAGTTTAAAAGAAAAGTTTGTTTGTTTTTTTTCGCATATTTTAAGGAAAAAAAATAAAAAAAAATTTTTTTTAAAATTTAAAAAAAATTGAAAATTTTTGAAATGTTGTCTTTTTGTTGTTTTTTGTTGAAATGGGCTGTTTTAACGAACTCAGATTTCATTTTAGTGGACTAAAAAAGTGTGCCAAATTGCAAGACGATTTCATAAAAATTTATTCAAGTTATCGTGATGACAAATTTTTCTACAGACAGACAGACGGACAGACACTTTTCTAAAAACCATTTTTTTGGAATCAGGGGGTCATAAAAACGTAAAGATTTAACAAAATTAGACATTGCTCCAAAACCGCACAAATCCAAGACTTTCTCATTTTTGGATGAGAATGTAAAAAACAAATTTCACGGAAAAAATTGAAAAAGAGCAAAATTTTTGGATATTTTGAGTCCTTTTTTGTTCCTAGTTTCGTATATTTACGTAAATTTGGCATCTATAAGAAAAAACAGAAGGTTTTTATATGTTTTTTAATGTTTCTTAATGTTTCGGCCAATGCTTCACTCACTATAAATCTCAATTTTTTGCACTTTTTTTGATACTAACTTTTTTGTTTTTTGTTGTACAAAAAAAGTGTTCAAAAGAAAAGTTGTTTGTTTTTTTTTCGCATATTTTAAGGAAAAAAATAAAAAAAATTTTTTTTAAAATTTAAAAAAATTGAAAATTTTGAAATGTGTCTTTTTTTTGTTGTTTTTTGTTGAAATGGGCTGTTTAACGAACTCAGATTTCATTTTAGTGGACTAAAAAAGTGTGCCAAATTGCAAGACGATTCATAAAAATTTATTCGAGTTATCGTGACGACAAATTTTTCTACAGACAGACAGACGGACAGACACTTTTCTAAAAACCATTTTTTTTGGAATCAGGGGGTCATAAAACGTAAAGATTTAACAAAATTAGACATTGCTCAAAACCGCACAAATCCAAGACTTTTCTCAATTTTGATGAGAATGTAAAAAACAAATTTCACGGAAAAAAAAAAATTGAAAAAGAGCAAAATTTTTGGATATTTTGAGTTCCTTTTTGTTCCTAGTTTCGTATATTTTAAGTAAATTTGGCATCTATAAGAAAAAACAGAAGGTTTTTATATGTTTCTAATGTTTCTTCATGTTTCGGCTAATGCTTCACTTACTATAAATCTCAATTTTTTGCACTTTTTTGATAATAACTTTTTTGTTTTTTGTTGTACAAAAAAGTGTTCAGAAGAAAAGTTTGTTTGTTTTTGCGCATATTTTAAGGAAAAAAATAAAAAAAATTTTTATTTCAAATTTAAAAAAATTGAAAATTTTGAAATGTTGTCTTTTTGTTGTTTTTTGTTGAAATGGGCTGTTTTAACGAACTCAGGTTTCATTTTAGTGGACTAAAAAAGTTTGCCAAATTGCAAGACGATTCTTAAAGATTTATTCGAGTTATCGTGACGACAAATTTTTCTACAGACAGACAGACGGACAGACGGACAGACACTTTTCTAAAAACCATTTTTTTTGGAATCAGGGGTCATAAAACGTAAAGATTTAACAAAATTAGACATTGCTCAAAACCGCACCAAATCCAAGACTTTCTCATTTTTGATGAGAATTGTAAAAAACAAAATTTCACGGAAAAAATTAAAAAAGAGCAAAATTTTTGGATATTTTGAGTTCCTTTTTGTTCCTAGTTTCGTATATTTACGTAAATTTGGCATCTATAAGAAAAAACAGAAGGTTATTATATGTTTTCTAATGTTTTCTTAATGATTCGGCTAATGCTTCACTTACTATAAATCTCAATTTTTTGCACTTTTTTGATACTAACTTTTTTGTTTTTTGTTGTACAAAAAAGTGTTCAAAAGAAAAGTTGTTTGTTTTTGTGCATATTTTAAGGAAAAAAATAAAAAAAATTTTTTTTTAAATTTAAAAAAATTGAAAATTTTGAAATGTTGTCTTTTTGTTGTTTTTTGTTGAAATGGGCTGTTTAACGAACTCAGGTTTCATTGTAGTGGACTAAAAAAGTTTGCCAAATTGCAAGACGATTCTTAAAGATTTATTCGAGTTATCGTGACGACAAATTTTTTCTACAGACAGACAGACGGACAGACGGACAGACACTTTTCTAAAAACCATTTTTTTGGAATCAGGGGGTCATTAAAACGTAAAGATTAAAAAAAATTAGACATTGCTCAAAGCCGTACAAATCCCAAGACTTTCTCAATTTTTGTGATGAGAATGTAAAATACAAATTTCACGGAAAAAATTGAAAAAGAGCAAAATTTTTGGATATTTTGAGTTCCTTTTTGTTCCCTAGTTTTCGTATATTTACGTAACTTTGGCATCTATAAGAAAAAACAGAAGGTTTTTATATGTTTTTAATGTTTCTTAATGTTTCGGCCAATGCTTCACTCACTATAAATCTCAATTTTTTGCACTTTTTTGAGAATAACTTTTTTGATTTTTGTTGTACAAAAAAGAGTTTAAAAGAAAAGTTGTTTGTTTTTTCGCATATTTTAAGGAAAAAAATAAAAAAAATTTTTTTTAAAATTTAAAAAAAATTGAAAATTTTGAAATGTTGTCTTTTTGTTGTTTTTTGTTAAAATGGGCTGTTTAACGAACTCAGATTTCATTTTAGTGGACTAAAAAAGTGTGCCAAATTGCAAGACGATTCTTAAAGATTTATTCGAGTTATCGTGACGACAAATTTTTCTACAGACAGACAGACGGACAGACGGACAGACACTTTTCTAAAAACCATTTTTTTAGAATCAGGGGGTCATAAAACGTAAAGATTTAACAAAATTAGACAATTGCTCAAAACCGCACAAATCCAAGACTTTCTCATTTTTGATGAGAATGTAAAAAACAAATTTCACGGAAAAAATTTGAAAAAGAGCAAAATTTTTTTGATATTTTGAGTTCCTTTTTTGTTCCTAGTTTCGTATATTTAAAGTAAATTTGGCATCTATAAGAAAAAACAGAAGGTTTTTATATGTTTCTAATGTTTCTTCATGTTTTCGGCTAATGCTTCACTTACTATAAATCTCAATTTTTTGCACTTTTTTGATAATAACTTTTTTGTTTTTTGTTGTACAAAAAAGTGTTCAGAAGAAAAGTTGTTTTGTTTTTGCGCATATTTTAAGGAAAAAAATAAAAAAAAAATTTTTTTTCAAATTTAAAAAAATTTGAAAATTTTGAAAATGTTGTCTTTTTGTTGTTTTTTGTTGAAATGGGCTGTTTAACGAACTCAGGTTTCATTTTAGTGGACTAAAAAAGTTTGCCAAATTGCAAGACGATTCTTAAAGATTTATTCGAGTTATCGTGACGACAAATTTTTCTACAGACAGACAGACGGACAGACGGACAGACACTTTTCTAAAAAACCATTTTTTTGGAATCAGGGGGTCATAAAACGTAAAGATTTAACAAAATTAGACATTGCTCAAAACCGCACAAATCCAAGACTTTCTCATTTTTGATGAGAATGTAAAAAACAAATTTCACGGAAAAAATTAAAAAAGAGCAAAATTTTTGGATATTTTGAGTTCCTTTTTGTTCCTAGTTTCGTATATTTACGTAAATTTGGCATCTATAAGAAAAAACAGAAGGTTATTATATGTTTCTAATGTTTCTTAATGATTCGGCTAATGCTTCACTTACTATAAATCTCAATTTTTTGCACTTTTTTGATACTAACTTTTTTGTTTTTTGTTGTACAAAAAAGTGTTCAAAAGAAAAGTTGTTTGTTTTTGTGCATATTTTAAGGAAAAAAATAAAAAAAATTTTTTTTTAAATTTAAAAAAATTGAAAATTTTGAAATGTTGTCTTTTTGTTGTTTTTTGTTGAAATGGGCTGTTTAACGAACTCAGGTTTCATTTTAGTGGACTAAAAAAGTTTGCCAAATTGCAAGACGATTCTTAAAGATTTATTCGAGTTATCGTGACGACAAATTTTTCTACAGACAGACAGACGGACAGACGGACAGACACTTTTCTAAAAACCATTTTTTTGGAATCAGGGGGTCATAAAACGTAAAGATTAAAAAAAATTAGACATTGCTCAAAACCGTACAAATCCAAGACTTTCTCAATTTTGATGAGAATGTAAAATACAAATTTCACGGAAAAAATTGAAAAAGAGCAAAATTTTTGGATATTTTGAGTTCCTTTTTGTTCCTAGTTTCGTATATTTACGTAACTTTGGCATCTATAAGAAAAAACAGAAGGTTTTTATATGTTTTTAATGTTTCTTAATGTTTCGGCCAATGCTTCACTCACTATAAATCTCAATTTTTTGCACTTTTTTTGAGAATAACTTTTTTGATTTTTGTTGTACAAAAAAGAGTTTAAAAGAAAAGTTGTTTGTTTTTTTCGCATATTTTAAGGAAAAAAATAAAAAAAATTTTTTTTTAAAATTTAAAAAAAAATTGAAAATTTTGAAATGTTGTCTTTTTGTTGTTTTTTGTTGAAATGGGCTGTTTAACGAACTCAGATTTTCATTTTAGTGGACTAAAAAAGTGTGCCAAATTGCAAGACGATTCATAAAAATTTATTCAAGTTATCGTGATGACCAAATTTTTCTACAGACAGACAGAACGGACAGACACTTTTCTAAAAAACCATTTTTTTGGAATCAGGGGGTCATAAAACGTAAAGATTTAACAAAATTAGACATTGCTCAAAACCGCACAAATCCAAGACTTTCTCATTTTTGATGAGAATGTAAAAAACAAATTTCACGGAAAAAAAATTGAAAAAGAGCAAAATTTTTGGATATTTTGAGTTCCTTTTTGTTCCTAGTTTCGTATATTTACGTAAATTTGGCATCTATAAGAAAAAACAGAAGGTTTTTATATGTTTTTAATGTTTCTTAATGTTTCAGCCAATGCTTCACTCACTATAAATCTCAATTTTTTGCACTTTTTTGATAATAACTTTTTTGTTTTTGTTTGTTGTACAAAAAAGTGTTCAAAAGAAAAGTTGTTTGTTTTTTTCGCATATTTTAAGGAAAAAAATAAAAAAAAAAATTTTTTTTAAAATTTAAAAAAATTGAAAATTTTGAAATGTTGTCTTTTTGTTGTTTTTTTGTTGAAATGGGCTGTTTAACGAACTCAGATTTCATTTTAGTGGACTAAAAAAGTGTGCCAAATTGCAAGACGATTCATAAAAATTTATTCGAGTTATCGTGACGACAAATTTTTCTACAGACAGACAGACGGACAGACACTTTTCTAAAAACCATTTTTTTTGGAATCAGGGGGGGTCCATAAAACGTAAAGATTTTAAAAAAATTAGACATTGCTCAAAACCGCACAAATCAAAGACTTTCTCATTTTTGATGAGAATGTAAAAAACAAATTTCACGGAAAAAATTAAAAAAGAGCAAAATTTTTTGATATTTTGAGTACCTTTTTGTTCCTAGTTTCGTATATTTACGTAACTTTGGCATCTATAAGAAAAAAACAGAAGGTTTTTTATATGTTTTTAATGTTTCTCTTCATTCATGTTTCGGCTAATGCTTCACTCACTATAAATCTCAATTTTTTGCACTTTTTTGAGAATAACTTTTTTGATTTTTGTTGTACAAAAAAGTGTTCAAAAAGAAAAGTTGTTTGTTTTTTTTTGCGCATATTTTAAGGAAAAAAATAAAAAAAATTTTTTTTTAAATTTAAAAAAATTGAAAATTTTGAAATGTTGTCTTTTTGTTGTTTTTTGTTGAAATGGGCTGTTTAACGAACTCAGGTTTCATTTTAGTGGACTAAAAAAGTTTGCCAAATTGCAAGACGATTCTTAAAGATTTATTCGAGTTATCGTGACGACAAATTTTTCTACAGACAGACAGACGGACAGACGGACAGACACTTTTCTAAAAAAACCATTTTTTTTTTGGAATCAGGGGGTCATAAAACGTAAAGATTTAACAAAATTAGACATTGCTCAAAACCGCACAAATCCAAGACTTTCTCATTTTTGATGAGAATGTAAAAAAACAAATTTCACGGAAAAAAATTGAAAAAGAGCAAAATTTTTGGATATTTTGAGTTCCTTTTTGTTCCTAGTTTCGTATATTTAAGTAAATTTTGGCATCTATAGAAAAAAAAACATAAGGTTTTTATATGTTTTTAATGTTTCTTCATGTTTCGGCTAATGCTTCACTTACTATAAATCTCAATTTTTTGCACTTTTTTGATAATAACTTTTTTGTTTTTTGTTGTACAAAAAAGTGTTCAGAAGAAAAGTTGTTTGTTTTTGCGCATATTTTAAGGAAAAAAATAAAAAAAATTTTTTTTCAAATTTAAAAAAATTGAAAATTTTGAAATGTTGTCTTTTTGTTGTTTTTTGTTGAAATGGGCTGTTTAACGAACTCAGGTTTCATTTTAGTGGACTAAAAAAGTTTGCCAAATTGCAAGACGATTCTTAAAGATTTATTCGAGTTATCGTGACGACAAATTTTTCTACAGACAGACAGACGGACAGACGGACAGACACTTTTCTAAAAAAACCATTTTTTTGGAATCAGGGGGTCATAAAACGTATAGATTTAACAAAATTAGACATTGCTCAGAACCGCACAAATCCAAGACTTTCTCATTTTTGATGAGAATGTAAAAAACAAATTTCACGGAAAAAATTAAAAAAGAGCAAAATATTTGGATATTTTGAGTTCCTTTTTGTTCCTAGTTTCGTATATTTACGTAAATTTGGCATCTATAAGAAAAAACAGAAGGTTATTATATGTTTCTAATGTTTCTTAATGATTCGGCTAATGCTTCACTTACTATAAATCTCAATTTTTTGCACTTTTTTGATACTAACTGTTTTGTTTTTTGTTGTACAAAAAAGTGTTAAAAAGAAAACTTTTTTGTTTTTTCGCATATGTTAAGGAAAAAAATAAAAAAAAAATTTTTTTTAAAATTTAAAAAAATTGAAAATTTTGAAATGTTGTCTTTTTGTTGTTTTTTGTTGAAATGGGCTGTTTAACGAACTCAGATTTCATTTTAGTGGACTAAAAAAGTGTGCCAAATTGCAAGACGATTCATAAAAATTTATTCGAGTTATCGTGACGACAAATTTTTTTTCTACAGACAGACAGACGGACAGACACTTTTCTAAAAAACCATTTTTTTGGAATCAGGGGGTCATAAAACGTAAAGATTTTAAAAAATTAGACATTGCTCAAAACCGCACAAATCCAAGACTTTCTCATTTTTGATGAGAATGTAAAAAACAAATTTCACGGAAAAAATTGAAAAAGAGCAAAATTTTTGGACATTTTGAGTTCCTTTTTGTTCCTAGTTTCGTATATTTACGTAAATTTGGCATCTATAAGAAAAAACAGAAGGTTTTTATATGTTTTTAATGTTTCTTAATGTTTTGGCCAATGCTTCACTCACTATAAATCTCAATTTTTTGCACTTTTTTGATACTAACTTTTTTTGTTTTTTGTTGTACAAAAAAGTGTTCAAAAGAAAAGTTGTTTGTTTTTTTCGCATATTTTTAAGAAAAAAAAAATAAAAAAAATTTTTTTTTTAAATTTAAAAAAATTGAAATTTTGAAATGTTGTCTTTTTGTTGTTTTTTTGTTGAAATGGGCTGTTTAACGAACTCAGATTTCATTTTAGTGGACTAAAAAAGTGTGCCAAATTGCAAGACGATTCATAAAAATTTATTCGAGTTATCGTGACGACAAATTTTTCTACAGACAGACAGACGGACAGACACTTTTCTAAAAACCATTTTTTTGGAATCAGGGGGTCATAAAACGTAAAGATTTTAAAAAAATTAGACATTGCTCAAAACCGCACAAATCAAAGACTTTCTCATTTTTGATGAGAATGTAAAAAACAAATTTCACGGAAAAAATTAAAAAAGAGCAAAATTTTTTGATATTTTGAGTACCTTTTTTGTTCCTAGTTTCGTATATTTACGTAACTTTGGCATCTATAAGAAAAAACAGAAGGTTTTTATATGTTCTTAATGTTTCTTCATGTTTCGGCTAATGCTTCACTCACTATAAATCTCAATTTTTTGCACTTTTTTTGAGAATAACTTTTTTGTTTTTTGTTGTACAAAAAAGTGTTCAAAAGAAAAGTTGTTTGTTTTTTGCGCATATTTTAAGGAAAAAAATAAAAAAAATTTTTTTTTAAAATTTAAAAAAATTGAAAATTTTGAAATGTTGTCTTTTTGTTGTTTTTTGTTGAAATGGGCTGTTTAAAACGAACTCAGGTTTCATTTTAGTGGACTAAAAAAGTTTGCCAAATTGCAAGACGATTCTTAAAGATTTCTTCGAGTTATCGTGACGACAAATTTTTCTACAGACAGACAGACGGACAGACGGACAGACACTTTTCTAAAAACCATTTTTTTGGAATCAGGGGGTCATAAAACGTAAAGATTTAACAAAATTAGACATTGCTCCAAAACCGCACAAATCCAAGACTTTCTCATTTTTGATGAGAATGTAAAAAAACAAATTTCACGGAAAAAATTGAAAAAGAGCAAAATTTTTGGATATTTTGAGTTCCTTTTTGTTCCTAGTTTCGTATATTTACGTAAATTTGGCATCTATAAGAAAAAACAGAAGGTTTTTATATGTTTTCTAATGTTTCTTCATGTTTCGGCTAATGCTTCACTTACTATAAATCTCAATTTTTTGCACTTTTTTTGATAATAACATTTTTTTGTTTTTTGTTGTACAAAAAAAGTGTTCAAAAGAAAAGTTGTTTGTTTTTGCGCATATTTTAAGGAAAAAAATAAAAAAAATTTTTTTTTAAAATATAAAAAAATTGAAAATTTTGAAATGTTGTCTTTTTGTTGTTTTTTGTTGAAATAGGCTGTTTAAAACGAACTCAGGTTTCATTTTAGTGGACTAAAAAAGTTTGCCAAATTGCAAGACGATTCTTAAAGATTTATTCGAGTTATCGTGACGACAAATTTTTCTACAGACAGACAGACGGACAGACGGACAGACACTTTTCTAAAAACCATTTTTTTGGAATCAGGGGGTCATAAAACGTAAAGATTTAAAAAAATTAGACATTGCTCAAAACCGCACAAATCCAAGACTTTCTCATTTTTGATGAGAATGTAAAAAACAAATTTCACGGAAAAAATTAAAAAAGAGCAAAATTTTTGGATATTTTGAGTACCTTTTTGTTCCTAGTTTCGTATATTTACGTAACTTTGGCATCTATAAGAAAAAACAGAAGGTTTTTATATGTTTTTAATGTTTCTTAATGTTTCGGCTAATGCTTCACTCACTATAAATCTCAATTTTTTGCACTTTTTTGAGAATAACTTTTTTGATTTTTGTTGTACAAAAAAGTGTTCAAAAGAAAAGTTGTTTGTTTTTGCGCATATTTTAAGGAAAAAAATAAAAAAAATTTTTTTTTAAATTTAAAAAAATTGAAAATTTTGAAATGTTGTCTTTTTGTTGTTTTTTGTTGAAATGGGCTGTTTAACGAACTCAGGTTTCATTTTAGTGGACTAAAAAAGTTTGCCAAATTGCAAGACGATTCTTAAAGATTTATTCGAGTTATCGTGACGACAAATTTTTCTACAGACAGACAGACGGACAGACGGACAGACACTTTTCTAAAAACCATTTTTTTGGAATCAGGGGGTCATAAAACGTAAAGATTTAAAAAAATTAGACATTGCTCAAAACCGCACAAATCCAAGACTTTCTCATTTTTGATGAGAATGTAAAAACAAATTTCACGGAAAAAATTAAAAAAGAGCAAAATTTTTGGATATTTTGAGTTCCTTTTTGTTCCTAGTTTCGTATATTTACGTAAATTTGGCATCTATAAGAAAAAACAGAAGGTTTTTATATGTTTCTAATGTTTCTTCATGTTTCGGCTAATGCTTCACTTACTATAAATCTCAATTTTTTGCACTTTTTTGATACTAACTTTTTTGTTTTTTGTTGTACAAAAAAGTGTTCAAAAGAAAAGTTGTTTGTTTTTGCGCATATTTTAAGGAAAAAAAAAAATTTTTTTTTAAATTTAAAAACATTGAAATTTTTGAAATGTTGTCTTTTTGTTGTTTTTTGTTGAAATGGGCTGTTTAACGAACTCAGGTTTCATTTTAGTGGACTAAAAAAGTTTGCCAAATTGCAAGACGATTCTTAAAGATTTATTCGAGTTATTGTGACGACAAATTTTTCTGCAGACAGACAGACGGACAGACGGACAGACACTTTTCTAAAAACCATTTTTTTGGAATCAGGGGGTCATAAAACGTAAAGATTAAAAAAAATTAGATATTGCTCAAAACCGTACAATTCCAAGACTTTCTCAATTTTGATGAGAATGTAAAATACAAATTTCACGGAAAAAATTAAAAAAGAGCAAAATTTTTGGATATTTTGAGTTCCTTTTTGTTCCTAGTTTCGTATATTTACGTAACTTTGGCATCTATAAGAAAAAACAGAAGGTTTTTATATGTTTTTAATGTTTCTTAATGTTTCGGCCAATGCTTCACTCACTATAAATCTCAATTTTTTGCACTTTTTTGAGAATAACTTTTTTGATTTTTGTTGTACAAAAAAGAGTTTAAAAGAAAAGTTGTTTGTTTTTTCGCATATTTTAAGGAAAAAAATAAAAAAAATTTTTTTTAAAATTTAAAAAAAATTGAAAATTTTGAAATGTTGTCTTTTTGTTGTTTTTTGTTGAAATGGGCTGTTTAACGAACTCAGATTTCATTTTAGTGGACTAAAAAAGTGTGCCAAATTGCAAGACGATTCATAAAAATTTATTCAAGTTATCGTGATGACAAATTTTTCTACAGACAGACAGACGGACAGACACTTTTCTAAAAACCATTTTTTTGGAATCAGGGGGTCATAAAACGTAAAGATTAAAAAAAATTAGACATTGCTCAAAACCGCACAAATCCAAGACTTTCTCATTTTTGATGAGAATGTAAAAAACAAATTTCACGGAAAAAAAAAAAAAAATTGAAAAAGAGCAAAATTTTTGGATATTTTGAGTTCCTTTTTGTTCCTAGTTTCGTATATTTACGTAAATTTGGCATCTATAAGAAAAAACAGAAGGTTTTTATATGTTTTTAATGTTTCTTAATGTTTCGGCCAATGCTTCACTCACTATAAATCTCAATTTTTTGCACTTTTTTGAGAATAACTTTTTTGATTTTTGTTGTACAAAAAAGAGTTTAAAAGAAAAGTTGTTTGTTTTTTTCGCATATTTTAAGGAAAAAAATAAAAAAAATTTTTTTTAAAATTTAAAAAAAATTGAAAATTTTGAAATGTTGTCTTTTTGTTGTTTTTTGTTGAAGTGGGCTGTTTAACGAACTCAGATTTCATTTTAGTGGACTAAAAAAGTGTGCCAAATTGCAAGACGATTCATAAAAATTTATTCAAGTTATCGTGATGACAAATTTTTCTACAGACAGACAGACGGACAGACACTTTTCTAAAAACCATTTTTTTGGAATCAGGGGGTCATAAAAACGTAAAGATTTAACAAAATTAGACATTGCTCAAAACCGCACAAATCCAAGACTTTCTCATTTTTGATGAGAATGTAAAAAACAAATTTCACGGAAAAAATTGAAAAAGAGCAAAATTTTTGGATATTTTGAGTTCCTTTTTGTTCCTAGTTTCGTATATTTACGTAAATTTGGCATCTATAAGAAAAAACAGAAGGTTTTTATATGTTTTTAATGTTTCTTAATGTTTCGGCCAATGCTTCACTCACTATAAATCTCAATTTTTTGCACTTTTTTGATACTAACTTTTTTGTTTTTTGTTGTACAAAAAAGTGTTCAAAAGAAAAGTTGTTTGTTTTTTCGCATATTTTAAGAAAAAAAATAAAAAAAATTTTTTTTTTAATTTAAAAAAATTGAAAATTTTGAAATGTTGTCTTTTTGTTGTTTTTTGTTGAAATGGGCTGTTTAACGAACTCAGGTTTCATTTTAGTGGACTAAAAAAGTTTGCCAAATTGCAAGACGATTCTTAAAGATTTATTAGAGTTATCGTGACGACAAATTTTTCTACAGACAGACAGACAGACGGACAGACGGACAGACACTTTTCTAAAAACCATTTTTTTGGAATCAGGGGGTCATGAAACGTAAAGATTTAACAAAATTAGACATCGCTCAAAATCGCACAAATCCAAGACTTTCTCATTTTTGATGAGAATGTAAAAAACAAATTTCACGGAAAAAATTGAAAAAGAGCAAAATTTTTGGATATTTTGAGTTCCTTTTTGTTCCTAGTTTCGTATATTTACGTAACTTTGGCATCTATAAGAAAAAACAGAAGGTTTTTATATGTTTTTAATGTTTCTTCATGTTTCGGCTAATGCTTCACTCACTATAAATCTCAATTTTTTGCACTTTTTTGAGAATAACTTTTTTGATTTTTGTTGTACAAAAAAGTGTTCAAAAGAAAAGTTGTTTGTTTTTGCGCATATTTTAAGGAAAAAAATAAAAAAAATTTTTTTTTAAATTTAAAAAAATTGAAAATTTTGAAATGTTGTCTTTTTGTTGTTTTTTGTTGAAATGGGCTGTTTAACGAACTCAGGTTTCATTTTAGTGGACTAAAAAAGTTTGCCAAATTGCAAGACGATTCTTAAAGATTTATTCGAGTTATCGTGACGACAAATTTTTCTACAGACAGACAGACGGACAGACGGACAGACACTTTTCTAAAAACCATTTTTTTGGAATCAGGGGGTCATAAAACGTAAAGATTTAACAAAATTAGACATTGCTCAAAACCGCACAAATCCAAGACTTTCCCATTTTTGATGAGAATGTAAAAAACAAATTTCACGGAAAAAATTGAAAAAGAGCAAAATTTTTGGATATTTTGAGTTCCTTTTTGTTCCTAGTTTCGTATATTTAAGTAAATTTGGCATCTATAGAAAAAAAAACAGAAGGTTTTTATATGTTTCTAATGTTTCTTCATGTTTCGGCTAATGCTTCACTTACTATAAATCTCAATTTTTTGCACTTTTTTGATAATAACTTTTTTGTTTTTTGTTGTACAAAAAAGTGTTCAGAAGAAAAGTTGTTTGTTTTTGCGCATATTTTAAGGAAAAAAATAAAAAAATTTTTTTTTCAAATTTAAAAAAATTGAAAATTTTGAAATGTTGTCTTTTTGTTGTTTTTTGTTGAAATGGGCTGTTTAACGAACTCAGGTTTCATTTTAGTGGACTAAAAAAGTTTGCCAAATTGCAAGACGATTCTTAAAGATTTATTCGAGTTATCGTGACGACAAATTTTTCTACAGACAGACAGACGGACAGACGGACAGACACTTTTCTAAAAACCATTTTTTTGGAATCAGGGGGTCATAAAACGTAAAGATTTAACAAAATTAGACATTGCTCAAAACCGCACAAATCCAAGACTTTCTCATTTTTGATGAGAATGTAAAAAACAAATTTCACGGAAAAAATTAAAAAAGAGCAAAATATTTGGATATTTTGAGTTCCTTTTTGTTCCTAGTTTCGTATATTTACGTAAATTTGGCATCTATAAGAAAAAACAGAAGGTTATTATATGTTTCTAATGTTTCTTAATGATTCGGCTAATGCTTCACTTACTATAAATCTCAATTTTTTGCACTTTTTTGATACTAACTTTTTTGTTTTTTGTTGTACAAAAAAGTGTTCAAAAGAAAAGTTGTTTGTTTTTGTGCATATTTTAAGGAAAAAAATAAAAAAAATTTTTTTTTAAATTTAAAAAAATTGAAAATTTTGAAATGTTGTCTTTTTGTTGTTTTTTGTTGAAATGGGCTGTTTAACGAACTCAGGTTTCATTTTAGTGGACTAAAAAAGTTTGCCAAATTGCAAGACGATTCTTAAAGATTTATTCGAGTTATCGTGACGACAAATTTTTCTACAGACAGACAGACGGACAGACGGACAGACACTTTTCTAAAAACCATTTTTTTGGAATCAGGGGGTCATAAAACGTAAAGATTAAAAAAAATTAGACATTGCTCAAAACCGTACAAATCCAAGACTTTCTCAATTTTGATGAGAATGTAAAATACAAATTTCACGGAAAAAATTAAAAAAGAGCAAAATTTTTGGATATTTTGAGTTCCTTTTTGTTCCTAGTTTCGTATATTTACGTAACTTTGGCATCTATAAGAAAAAACAGAAGGTTTTTATATGTTTTTAATGTTTCTTAATGTTTCGGCCAATGCTTCACTCACTATAAATCTCAATTTTTTGCACTTTTTTGAGAATAACTTTTTTGATTTTTGTTGTACAAAAAAGAGTTTAAAAGAAAAGTTGTTTGTTTTTGCGCATATTTTAAGGAAAAAAATAAAAAAATTTTTTTTTAAAATTTAAAAAAAATTGAAAATTTTGAAATGTTGTCTTTTTGTTGTTTTTTGTTGAAATGGGCTGTTTAACGAACTCAGATTTCATTTTAGTGGACTAAAAAAGTGTGCCAAATTGCAAGACGATTCATAAAAATTTATTCGAGTTATCGTGACGACAAATTTTTCTACAGACAGACAGACGGACAGACACTTTTCTAAAAACCATTTTTTTGGAATCAGGGGGTCATAAAACGTAAAGATTTAACAAAATTAGACATTGCTCAAAACCGCACAAATCCAAGACTTTCTCATTTTTGATGAGAATGTAAAAAACAAATTTCACGGAAAAAATTGAAAAAGAGCAAAATTTTTGGACATTTTGAGTTCCTTTTTGTTCCTAGTTTCGTATATTTACGTAAATTTGGCATCTATAAGAAAAAACAGAAGGTTATTATATGTTTCTAATGTTTCTTAATGATTCGGCTAATGCTTCACTTACTATAAATCTCAATTTTTTGCACTTTTTTGATACTAACTTTTTTGTTTTTTGTTGTACAAAAAAGTGTTCAAAAGAAAAGTTGTTTGTTTTTTCGCATATTTTAAGGAAAAAAATAAAAAAAATTTTTTTTTAAATTCAAAAAAATTGAAAATTTTGAAATGTTGTCTTTTTGTTGTTTTTTGTTGAAATGGGCTGTTTAACGAACTCAGATTTCATTTTAGTGGACTAAAAAAGTGTGCCAAATTGCAAGACGATTCATAAAAATTTATTCGAGTTATCGTAACGACAAATTTTTCTACAGACAGACAGACGGACAGACACTTTTCTAAAAACCATTTTTTTGGAATCAGGGGGTCATAAAACGTAAAGATTTTAAAAAATTAGACATTGCTCAAAACCGCACAAATCAAAGACTTTCTCATTTTTGATGAGAATGTAAAAAACAAATTTCACGGAAAAAATTAAAAAAGAGCAAAATTTTTGGATATTGTGAGTTCCTTTTTATTCCTAGTTTCGTATATTTACGTAAATTTGGCATCTATAAGAAAAAACAGAAGGTTTTTATATGTTTCTAATGTTTCTTCATGTTTCGGCTAATGCTTCACTTACTATAAATCTCAATTTTTTGCACTTTTTTGATAATAACTTTTTTGTTTTTTGTTGTACAAAAAAGTGTTCAAAAGAAAAGTTGTTTGTTTTTGCGCATATTTTAAGGAAAAAAATAAAAAAAATTTTTTTTTAAATATAAAAAAATTGAAAATTTTGAAATGTTGTCTTTTTGTTGTTTTTTGTTGAAATAGGCTGTTTAACGAACTCAGGTTTCATTTTAGTGGACTAAAAAAGTTTGCCAAATTGCAAGACGATTCTTAAAGATTTATTCGAGTTATCGTGACGACAAATTTTTCTACAGACAGACAGACGGACAGACGGACAGACACTTTTCTAAAAACCATTTTTTTGGAATCAGGGGGTCATAAAACGTAAAGATTTAAAAAAATTAGACATTGCTCAAAACCGCACAAATCCAAGACTTTCTCATTTTTGATGAGAATGTAAAAAACAAATTTCACGGAAAAAATTAAAAAAGAGCAAAATTTTTGGATATTTTGAGTACCTTTTTGTTCCTAGTTTCGTATATTTACGTAACTTTGGCATCTATAAGAAAAAACAGAAGGTTTTTATATGTTTTTAATGTTTCTTAATGTTTCGGCTAATGCTTCTGTTATGTCTCAGAAAAGAAACCAAACATAACTAAAATTATTATTTTTTAATTGTCCGGCATCGGTGATTCAAACCTGATTTATTCACAAAGCTGAGGGCTTTGGTATTAAGGGACAGGTTTTTAAGAAAAGAGAAACTTATGTTTAAAATATTATTTTAGTAGTTTATTTGAATCCTTTACAGATGAGTGAAAGAATGAGAGAGCAAACAGATCCAGATGTCTTTGAAACACTGGAACAAAAATTAAAATCCGTAAGGGAAACAGAAATTATCTTGATATAGATACGTATGTTTAATAATTTACCTTGATTGTGACCTGGGATTATTTGCAAGTTAATAAATTCGGTCAATGAGTAAGAATGAATTCCCAGGTAAGATGAAGATATCCCTTAGTGAAGATGTTTACGGGCCAGAGTTAAGTGAAGGTCCGGAGTCCAGGCGAATGATTGTCCCTTGCACGTTCAGGTTTCCACAGATCCAAGCATTTAGAGTATTCCCCAGTAAATTCTGCTTCGTATGTTAAAAATCCTCTTATTTAGGCAGTAGCAATCTCCTCGTTAGTGCCAGGTGAATTTTCCATAAAAGGAATTGTAGGGGTGACTCGTAGCATGAGATGAATAGGAACAGTGAAGTATTGTACACTAGCTTGGAGAACACACTCGGCGAATATATGAGGGGAGATAGCTTGGTGGCGGTTTGATCTAACGCGAAGGACAGATGTAATTGCGTCGGTGGTGATTTCTAGACTAATATACTTAGGGGGTGATACACGACTTCTTAGCTTAGAGGCTGTTCCTGGACTGACAAATTCGTCAAGGGTGGCCCCTTTTATATGCTTTCTTCACAAGGGAACATACCACCCACTTTTATTACCTTTGGGTCAAGGTAGTAAAAATTTTATTACATTTGAGTGGGGAACCAATAGAAAAGATTGACAATGTGCAGATGACCAATTTTCGGCATCTGCTACTTAGACAAAGACATCTTCTGATCAGTAAGAACGCGTTGATTCGTCACTATTTTAGGCAGTTCAGTAACCTTAGAAGGGTGAAACTCGTGGATGACCATATAAAGAAAGGTCAGTTCAAGACGACACACGTTTCAATTGATTTGTTTGGTTTACAAGAAAAAATGAGGATTCAGATTCTAACTTTACAAAATATTGATTATAAGTACAAAAATGCGTCGCGATGACGTGACACCTCCCCCCTTTAAAAATTCGAAAATTGGAAAATGAAGTTTGAACAATTTTTGAATTCAACTAGTTTGTATTACATTATTTAAAGGGAAGTGTCATATTTGAATTGACAAGTAGTCTTTAGCAGATACAATTTTGATTAATACGTTTAAGATAATATTTTGATTTTAACATACACATACACATACATGGAAAATTGCATACACATTTTTTTAAAATTTTATAAAAATGTTTTTTAGACATAATATTATCCACACACATTTGCGTACAAGATTTTAAGAGATTAAATAGAACAGTTGCTTTGTAAGCCTGATTAATACAAGTATTTAATGAATTTTAAATTTGTAAAAGCACACATACAGAATACAAGTGTTTTATTTTAATGTTTTGTGTTTATTTTAGTGTTTTTTAAGACTTTTGATTAGTAAATACATACATTTAATAAGTCTAATTAATACAAGTGTTTTATGTTTTGTTTAATGTTTGTTTTTCTAGTGTTGGATAGTAGATACTTGCATACGCATACATTGTTAATAAAATTAGTTAATATGAATATTTACGTTTAGTGATTTAAGGGAGTTGGATTAATAGACACACACACATGCATATACATGATTGGATTAAGAGATTATTTAGTAATATCAATATTGGATTCCATAATCCATTCGAGAAAAAGTGCTAATAAAATTTATAAGAGATAGTATAAATTAATACTTTACATGTTACATTTGTTGACAATGACAACAATTTATAGTGATTTCGATTAAAGTTTAGATTCTAATTCACACAATGGTTAAATGTGTCATGTGTACCCATGACTAAATGCTCACACTATTATCCCTCTTTCTTAGGGGAGAAAAAAAAAAATCAATACATTTCAAATCGCTGAAGCAACAGCTATTTTGATTTCGACATTGTTAGTCTTTATAATTTTTGTTTCTTTTAAACCCGTAACAATTTTCAGCTACGTGATATCTCATGTAACACCTTTTACAGGAATCGCTCCATCTAATTAATTGTACTTTATCACTCCATGTGTCAATTGATTCTTTGTTTTCATTAAAATCATACCTCTGTTTCAACCGTGTTAACATTACTTCAGCTAATTTTCTTTTGGTATCTTTATTATTCTCAAATCTTTCTATATTAACTTCAATATAATCATTATCTTTTGTAATATAACAAGTTGCATTATTAGGGGAAACCCTCATATCCGGTATATCATATATAGGTTTTGAAAAAGTGAATTCAATAGCAAGATTTTCAAGCGTAGTAACTGGCGATGAATTCATATTACCTAAAAGAATATAAAATCCAATCAGGTAACGTTATTTTGTTTATATAAAATTTCGTGTTGAATAGAATTTATTAATTTGAATAAATTTAAAATTAGTATTGTTAATTGTAAAACATGAAATATATCTTTCAATCATTTCAGGAATAACATTTAATATATTTATTTTCTAATTTTTGTTTCCAGGAGAATAAATTTTAAAGTCATATAACATTCAATATTGTAAAATTATAGTTTATAGATTTCGAAAATTGCAAATAATTGCTTGTTTTAAAATATTGATTTTCGAATAACATTTATTTATAGCTTTGGTTTTGATAGAAAAAATTTTATTATTAATTTTATTTAACTTTATGTTATTGTTTATATATACATATGTATGTATATATAAACTTTAGAGTGTGAATAATCACCCTTCCCTTCCCCAATGAAAGAATACGAAAAAGAATTTTTAGTATTCTTTCTATACTGAGAATAAAAATTAGAACATTTTTTAACCTTTAGATAGAAATTTCATCTTCAGTGAAACAGATGTGTCTAAGAATTTATAGAGAAATCTGTTTTTTTAAACGAAGTTATTATATTTTTGTTTGTAAATTTATTTAATTTTACTTTCAATTAATATTGTAAAGTTGATTTTCTCTTTGTCTTCTTTTAATAAAAATGAAATATTTAAATAGTTGTTTTTCAATTTTATAATATTAATAAATTACAATTTTAGTTTGTTAACAATTTTTAGAAAAATTTATTTTTTTTTAAGGTAAAAAGAAGGGATACGGGAAAAAGAAGGTTAAAATATTTTTTGTTTTTATAGGATTTCCTGAAAAGATAAATAGACATTAGTAAAAAAAATGAAGATTATATATCGCTTCTACGATGTTCCTGAAACATAGCAAAACTGTATTAGATTTTATTCAATGATTTAACAACGTTTAGTTTTTAATTAAATACAACTTTGTGTGTTTTTGTTGTGACAGAAAGAGGAATTTTGTTGATTAAAATGTGTTAATATGAGACAAACGAAGTCTGTTAATGTGTACAATTTTAGTGGTTTTATTTATTTTTATTTTAATATTTCCTTTTGGCAAAATCTCTAAAACTTCATGTGGGCCTGTATATTGATTTCCTAATTTTTTAGGTTTAGGACCTTGAAGTAAAAATACGCTATCTCCTACTTTAAAATTTTGAGGGTTGGTTTTTCGATCATAATATGTTTTTGATTTTTGTTTAGAGAGAATTAAGTTGTTCCGTGCGAGAGCCTGAATGTCATGTAACTTTGTCACTAAATTTATAAGATAATCATCATATGTTTCTAATTTTTCCTCTTGTTGCAAAGGCAAACTTGATGGTAATCGAGGTAATCTTCCAAAAACTAACTCGTATGGAGTGCACTTAGTTCCTTCATGAACGCTCGTATTGTAAGAAAACATGGCCAATTCAAGTAAATCGTCCCATTGAGTATTTTTATTAATGAATTGTTTAAGATATTCTGCTAACACATGATGAGATCTTTCTAATGAACCGTTTGACTGTGGATGAAAAGACGTCGTTTTAAATTGACGAATACGAAAACGTTTCGCAAGTCGTTTCATTAAATTGCTTAGAAAATTTGTTCCCTGATCTGTTAAAACACCTTTCGGGGATCCGAAAGTGCAAATAAATTTTTTAAACAAATGCATCTGCAATTGTACTAGCTTGTTGATTTGGCAAAGGCACTGCGACCGAGTATTTTGTTAAGCAATCTTGTATAGTTAAAATACATTCGTTACCACTTTCAGTTGCTGGTAGAGGTCCTACAATATCCATTGAAATTTTCTCAAATGCACTTCCAGGGGTGTCGGTAATAATCATTGGATTCTTAGTTTTCACTCGAACTAATTTCTTTAATTGACATTGCAAACAGATTTGTATATATTTCTGAATATCAAGTTTCATATTTTCCCAAAAATATTTTTGTCTAATTCTGTTATACGTTTTTAGTAACACCTTTGTGACCGCCTAAAGCCGAAGAATGTGCTTCTTCAATCAAAATTTGTCTTTGTTCGTTTGTTGCATATTGCACATAACCTTTACAAATTATTATTGTAGTACTTGAATGTTGAAAGGTTTCCTTCAGAATTAGTTCAATTTCTCGCCAATTAACATGATTTATAGTAGCTGTTTTCGCAATACTAACCGATCGTAATTGAAGTTTTTCAGTTAGATTTTTAAATGATTGAATTGTTATTTTAATGTTGTTTGTCATTTGAGTAATACTTTCACTTGAGTCAATGGTAATTGGTAATGCAATGTGCAAAAAAGTATTTCCCTTTTTAAATTTCTTTGGCTTCATTTAGTAAGAGATTTTTAAATTGTGGAAGTTCATTTTGTTTAAATAAACTTGAAGAGCCATTGTCCATAGGCGTACCTGTTGTCGATAGAAAATATGCATAATTATCCTTTCGCATTCTTAACTGGTCCTTACATTCAACTACATTGCTATGTAAGGGTCCACTTGTTGAATTTTCAGCATCACCTGTATGCTGTGTGTTCAGAAGGGAACCAGAGGGAGACTCAGGAGGGGGTTCAGGCGGTGGACGTTCTTCTTCATCCGACAGCTGCGTATAGAAATCAATACTCTCAGTATCTACCATTTCCCCCAATCTATTTTTTCCAGCCTTATATTCAGTTTCGACAAAATTTTCGAAACTATCATCACTAAATTCTTCACTGGAACTAGTATTATTTTCGCGAAAATCATTTTTTAATTGATTACTTTTATCGTAATTTACAAATTCTAAATCACTTTCACTTGATTCACTGTCATTATCTTCAATATTTCTCTTTGTTTTCTTATAAATTTTTTCACTTTGCGAATTATCACTTGAATTATTTCTTTTCTTTGAATTTTGTTTTGTTCCAATATCATTTTTCCGCGGTCTACCTCTCTTTCTTTTAATTAAATCTTCATTAATATCTTCATTATAATTTATTTTCCGTAAATTTTCACGATTTCGCAAATTTCGAACGTTTCCTTGAATTATACTAGATTTTTGATTCTTAGAATTCTTCATTTCTTCTTGAATTTGACTTCTTAATTTGTCTTCGTTTTGCATACTTTTTTGAATTTGATTACGTACATTTTCTTTATTTCGAATTAATTTTTTGATTTTGTAAATTTCGCTTAACACTCTGTAAATTTTTTACGCTTTTTGGCACTGAATTTTGCACTTTATCTTGAACTGGATTTCGTAATTTTTCCTCACTTTCCTCTGACTGAAAATTTTTTTGATTTCGCAATTTTTGGGCATTTATACCGATTTGATTTAATGTTTTCGACTTTTCACTTGATTTAGAATTTTTCACTTTTCCCTTTATAGTTTCTTGATTTATTTTCTTTAGTTTTCCTCTGGTAGTAACTGCATTGAATCTTTCACTTTTCACTTCACTGTGTTCCTTTTCACAAATCACTAATTTTATAAACAGGAATACTTGAATAAAAAATTCACAAAGGTTTTTAACTCTTTTATTCTTTCCTGTTTCAGATATTAGATTGATTATTTTTTTATGAAAACTTGTTTCATTAACTGCGTACACTGTGTTTACGTTTGATTTATCACTTAATTTTCCTTCGATTTCATCGTAATTAATTTCTTCATCACAAAGTAAATTATCATTATTCCCTCCATTAAAATCACTTTTGTCTTCATCATCATCATCTTCTTCATCGTAGTAATCTTCTTCATCATAATCATCCTCTTCGTCTTCTTCTTCATCTTCTTCTTCTTCAGCTTCTTCATTTTCCCTTTCATTTCTTGGAATTTCGTTTTGGAGACTCACAATTTTTACTGGATTTCGAGATAATGCGTCCGCATTGACATTCATTTTTCCTGCTTTATATATCATTTCAAAATCGTATTCTGCTAATTTGAGTTTCCATCTTGTTACACGAGAGCAAGGATCACTTGAATTTTGAAACCATAATAGAGGTTTATGGTCTGTCACAATTTTAAATTTTCTTCCGTAAAGAAAATGTCTAAAATGTAGAACGCAGTATATAATTGCGAGAGCTTCTTTATTATAAGTATCATATTTTACTTCGTGTTCATTTAGAGATCTGGACGCGTAAGCAATGGGTTTATCTTTTCCAATTTCTCCCTGTGATAAAATTCCACCGATAGCAAAACCTGATGCGTCGGTAGTTAGAATAAAGGGTTGATCAAAATCTGGTCTTTGCAATAAAGGTTCTTCACAAAGTTCTTGTTTTAATATTTCGAAAGCTTCTTGTTGTTTTTCACTCCATTTAAAAGTCACATCTTTTTTAAGCAACTGGGTTAAAGGTCCCGATTTTTTAGAAAAATTTTCAATAAACCGTCTGTAGTATCCAGCTAAGCCTAAAAATTGTTTTATGTTTTTCACATTTTTAGGAGTTGGAAAGTCCTTAACTGCACTTATTTTCTTTGGATCTGGTCGAACTCCATTTTTATCAATAATGTGTCCTAAATAAACTACTTCAGGTCTAAGAAATTCACATTTATCTGGTTGCAATTTTAAATTAGCTTCTTCCAGTCGATTCATAAAATTCTTAAATTTTTCTTGATGTTCTTTTAGAGAATTTGCAAAAATTACTACAATCGTCTAAATAGACAAATAATTCAGTACCGATAAGACCAGATAGACAAGAATTCATTAATCTTTGAAAACAACTTGGAGCGTTTTTTTTTAATCCGAAAGGCATGCGGTCAAATTCATAGTGACCATATGGTGTAGAAAAAGCAGTTTTGTGTGAATCTTTTGGATTCATTTTTATTTGATGAAACCCTGAGGCTAAATCAAAAACAGAGAAATAATGTGCATTTCCAAGGGTTTCAAGTACTTCGTTAATATTAGGCAATGGAAAGAAATCAGTAATTGTTTTTTCGTTTAATTTGCGAAAATCGAGAACCATTCGCCATTTTTTATTTCCTAAAGAATCAGCTTTCTTTGGCACAATCCAAACTGGGGTATTATACGGAGATTGAGAAGGTTTAATGATTTTGTTTTTTAAAAGTTCACCTGTTTGTTTTAAAAGTTCTTCTTTATGCACAGGTGGAAATCGATATTGACGTGTGAAAACTGGTTCTTCGTCTTTAGTAGGAATATTATGTTGGAGAACGTTAGTAAATGTAAGATTTTCACCAGGTAAATGAAAAATTTCCGCAAATTCAGTTATTAATGATTCTACATGTTCTAATTCCTCTGGCTTCAAATGATCTAATCGAAGCAAATCTAATATTTGTTCAATTCTTTCTTTACCCGTAAGTGTATAAAATCCAATTTTTGATGTTTGTGGATACACGAAATTGTCTAATAATTTTTCTGCTGTACTTTTTTGAGTGGTTAAATTGTTTTCTTTTGTTTTATTTAATTCTTCAAGATTATGGGATATTTGACATTCTTCTAAAATTACTTTAGGGATTTGTAATTTTACAGGATTAGATAATGTGTTGGCTGCTTTGACATATGCTTTACCGTTATTATTCGTGACTAAAGCGTTACCTATAAAAATTCCTGGTTCAGTGTCTAAAAGAGGGATATAACCTTCTTTTAAATCAGTATTTTCGATAATTAGATAAATATCTGATATTGATCGAGGTGGTAAGACTATAAAATTTCTTGAAGCGAAAGGGTATTTTTGGTTTTTAACCTCTAAACATTTTTCCGCATAATTAATTTTAACGTTGTTATCAGTAAAAAATTCTGAACCTAAGACTCCATCTTCTTCTATAGGAACTTCGTTAGGTATAATATTAAAAATAGTTGGGTAATCGAAAATGTTTAATTTTATCTGACCTATTGTATGAACTGGATGTTGATTAATTCCTGTAAGTTGCAATTTTTTAAATGTGTTAACTGTCATTGAGGAGTCAAGCATTTTTTCTTTTAAAAGGTTTATTCCTGCACCGGTATCGATCATTAAATGAAGTGGTTTTGAACAATCTTGAATAAAAATTGATGGTATAACACTTCCTTTGGTAGAATTGATTTGAATAACTTCTAAATCAGTAGATGCTTTTTTATTAGGAATTTTTATTCCATTGCTGCCTGTCCCAACGCACCTGCTTTGGGAAGGTTTTGCTCGTTTCCCTGTCTTACTGGGGTAGGTGAACGAGATTTTTGATTCTGCTTATATTGATTATTATATTCTCTACGTCTGCATTCATTAATTGTGTGTCCTGTTCTTTTACAATAATTACAAGTGATCGTGTTTCTTGAATTTACATTAGAAGAAAAATTTCTCTCGTTTTGAAATTGTTGATCTTGATTTCGAAAATTTTGATAATTATTTCGATTTTGAACATTACTTTGATTTTGAAAATTATTTCGATTTTGGAAATAATTTTGATTTTGGAAATTGTTTCGATTTTGAAAATTATTTTGATTTTGAAAATTATTTCGATTTTGAAAACTATTTCGATTTTGAAAATTGTTTCGATTTTGAAAATTATTTCGATTTTGAAAATAATTTTGATTTTGAAAATTATTTCGATTTTGAAATTGTTGGTTTCTAAAGTTGTTTTGGGGGGACGTAGAATAACGCAGGTGATGTGTGGATTCCCATGGTCGTTTCGACGAGGGGGAGTTCCCTCTTCTTGTGAAATCGATTGGTTCTCTCCGAACTTGTGGAGATACAGAGCGTTGAAGCATGTATTGATTTTTCCTTAACCTACGACAAGTGTCCATAGTGTGACCTTTAATTCCACAATTTTCACATACTGTCTCTGCAAAAGTGACCCTACTTTGATGTTGTCTACTTGAATTTGCTTTTCTAAGATCTCCTATTGCTTTTAAGTTTCGTTCTGTTTCAAGTGCTCTATTTGTAGCTTCTTTAAGAAGTAAACAATCCCCAATACGAATTTCTAATTCTGATGGTAAACCACGACGAAAACATGAAACTATATCTGCTTCTAGGCTTTCAATTGTTGCTTTATCTAATGGACCTTTATTCTTTAATCTATGCGCGTCATAAATTTGGTCTGCTAAATCTTTTATTCTATTTGCATAAGATAATACAGATTCGCTTTCCCACATGAAAATGTTTCCTAACTCACCTTGTAATTGATAAATACTTTTACTTGGCAAATAGATTTTCTTTAATTGATTTGTAAGATCTAAAATTGTAGTATAACCACTACCTGCTATCGATTTTCTTGCTTCGCCTATTAATTTTGAACGAATTAGTTTTACTAAATTTTCCTCCACTTGAGGTAATGCGGGTAACATTTGTTTCGCTTCATTACAACCGTCAATGAAAATTGATAATGGAATATTTGATCCATCAAAAATTGGCACTATTTCAAGTGCATCTCGAAGGGATACTTGCTGATTATTTGGTAACGACATATCTTCGATTACTTGAAGATTTGGGAAAGGTGCTAACTTTGATTTGTTAGGAGTTGAAGTAAAAAGCGGATTTTGTGAAGTTTGTAATAGGGTGGAAGCACTTCCTATAGTATTTTTTGATTCAGAAAAAAATTCTATATCTTCAAATTGTAAGGTTCTTTTTGTTTCCCCAAAATCTGATGAATAACTACTTATTTCTGATTCATTTATTTGAAGGGTCGATGAATTTGAATTATTAAATGAATGTCTATGAGGAATTGGACTGTGCTTAATTTTTGGATTGTTACTAGAATTTTGATTAGGATTATTATTTATTTGTTTTTGTGCATGACTACGTGTATTAGGGTAAGGAGTATCTTTCGACATCAATATTTTACTTTAAATGACATGAATTAAAACCTCTGGATATATCTGTCTCTCTTTTATTAAAAATTATACATAGTTTTCTCTCTCTTATTATTCACAGCGGACGATGCACCAAAAATTTAGACTATGTTATATCTCAGAAAAGAAACCAAACATAACTAAAATTATTATTTTTTAATTGTCCGGCATCGGTGATTCAAACCTGATTTATTCACAAAGCTGAGGGCTTTGGTATTAAGGGACAGGTTTTTAAGAAAAGAGAAACTTATGTTTAAAATATTATTTTAGTAGTTTATTTGAATCCTTTACAGATGAGTGAAAGAATGAGAGAGCAAACAGATCCAGATGTCTTTGAAACACTGGAACAAAAATTAAAATCCGTAAGGGAAACAGAAATTATCTTGATATAGATACGTATGTTTAATAATTTACCTTGATTGTGACCTGGGATTATTTGCAAGTTAATAAATTCGGTCAATGAGTAAGAATGAATTCCCAGGTAAGATGAAGATATCCCTTAGTGAAGATGTTTACGGGCCAGAGTTAAGTGAAGGTCCGGAGTCCAGGCGAATGATTGTCCCTTGCACGTTCAGGTTTCCACAGATCCAAGCATTTAGAGTATTCCCCAGTAAATTCTGCTTCGTATGTTAAAAATCCTCTTATTTAGGCAGTAGCAATCTCCTCGTTAGTGCCAGGTGAATTTTCCATAAAAGGAATTGTAGGGGTGACTCGTAGCATGAGATGAATAGGAACAGTGAAGTATTGTACACTAGCTTGGAGAACACACTCGGCGAATATATGAGGGGAGATAGCTTGGTGGCGGTTTGATCTAACGCGAAGGACAGATGTAATTGCGTCGGTGGTGATTTCTAGACTAATATACTTAGGGGGTGATACACGACTTCTTAGCTTAGAGGCTGTTCCTGGACTGACAAATTCGTCAAGGGTGGCCCCTTTTATATGCTTTCTTCACAAGGGAACATACCACCCACTTTTATTACCTTTGGGTCAAGGTAGTAAAAATTTTATTACATTTGAGTGGGGAACCAATAGAAAAGATTGACAATGTGCAGATGACCAATTTTCGGCATCTGCTACTTAGACAAAGACATCTTCTGATCAGTAAGAACGCGTTGATTCGTCACTATTTTAGGCAGTTCAGTAACCTTAGAAGGGTGAAACTCGTGGATGACCATATAAAGAAAGGTCAGTTCAAGACGACACACGTTTCAATTGATTTGTTTGGTTTACAAGAAAAAATGAGGATTCAGATTCTAACTTTACAAAATATTGATTATAAGTACAAAAATGCGTCGCGATGACGTGACACTTCACTCACTATAAATCTCAATTTTTTGCACTTTTTTGAGAATAACTTTTTTGATTTTTGTTGTACAAAAAAGTGTTCAAAAGAAAAGTTGTTTATTTTTGCGCATATTTTAAGGAAAAAAATAAAAAAAAATTTTTTTTAAATTTAAAAAAATTGAAAATTTGGAAATGTTGTCTTTTTGTTGTTTTTTGTTGAAATGGGCTGTTTAACGAACTCAGGTTTCATTTTAGTGGACTAAAAAAGTGTGCCAAATTGCAAGACGATTCATAAAGATTTATTCGAGTTATCGTGAGGACAAATTTTTCTACAGACAGACAGACGGACAGACACTTTTCTAAAAACCATTTTTTTGGAATCAGAGGGTCATGAAACGTAAAGATTTAACAAAATTAGACATTGCTCAAAACCGCACAAATCCAAGACTTTCTCATTTTTGATGAGAATGTAAAAAACAAATTTCACGGAAAAAATTTAAAAAGAGCAAAATTTTTGGATATTTTGAGTTCCTTTTTGTTCCTAGTTTCGTATATTTACGTAACTTTGGCATCTATAAGAAAAAAACAGAAGGTTTTTATATGTTTCTAATGTTTCTTCATGTTTCGGCTAATGCTTCACTCACTATAAATCTCAATTTTTTGCACTTTTTTGAGAATAACTTTTTTGATTTTTGTTGTACAAAAAAGTGTTCAAAAGAAAAGTTGTTTGTTTTTTCGCATATTTTAAGGAAAAAAATAAAAAAATTTTTTTTTAATTTTAAAAAAATTCAAAGTTTAACAATTTTAAAATGTTGTCTTTTTGTTGAAATGGGCTGTTTAACGAACTCAGATTTCATTTTAGTGGACTAAAAAAGTGTGCCAAATTGCAAGACGATTCATAAAAATTTATTCGAGTTATCGTGACGACAAATTTTTCTACAGACAGACAGACGGACAGACACTTTCCTAAAAACCATTTTTTTGGAATCAGGGGGTCATGAAACGTAAAGATTTAACAAAATTAGACATTGCTCAAAATCGCACAAATCCAAGACTTTCTCATTTTTGATGAGAATGTAAAAAACAAATTTCACGGAAAAAATTGAAAAAGAGCAAAATTTTTGGATATTTTGAGTTCCTTTTTATTCCTAGTTTCGTATATTTACGTAAATTTGGCATCTATAAGAAAAAACAGAAGGTTTTTATATGTTTCTAATGTTTCTTCATGTTTCGGCTAATGCTTCACTTACTATAAATCTCAATTTTTTGCACTTTTTTGATACTAACTTTTTTGTTTTTTGTTGTACAAAAAAGTGTTCAAAAGAAAATTTGTTTGTTTTTGCGCATATTTTAAGAAAAAAAATAAAAAAAAATTTTTTTTAAATTTAAAAAAATTGAAAATTTTGAAATGTTGTCTTTTTGTTGTTTTTTGTTGAAATGGGCTGTTTAACGAACTCAGGTTTCATTTTAGTGGACTAAAAAAGTGTGCCAAATTGCAAGACGATTCATAAAGATTTATTCGAGTTATCGTGAGGACAAATTTTTCTACAGACAGACAGACGGACAGACGGACAGACACTTTTCTAAAAACCATTTTTTTGGATTCAGGGGGTTATAAAACGTAAAGATTTAAAAAAATTAGACATTGCTCAAAACCGCACAAATCCAAAACTTTCTCATTTTGGTGAGAATGTAAAAAACAAATTTCACGGAAAAAATTAAAAAAGAGCAAAATTTTTGGATATTTTGAGTTCCTTTTTGTTCCTAGTTTCGTATATTTACGTAACTTTGGAATGAATAAGAAAAAACAAAAGGTTTTTATATGTTTCTAATGTTTCTTCATGTTTCGGCTAATGCTTCACTCACTATAAATCTCAATTTTTTGCACTTTTTTGATAATAACTTTTTTGTTGTACAAAAAAGTGTTCAAAAGAAAAATTGTTTGTTTTTGCGCATACTTTAAGAAAAAAAATAAAAAAATTTTTTTTTTAAATTTAAAAAAATTCAAAATTTTAAAATTTTAAAATGTTGTCTTTTTGTTGTTTTTTGTTGAAATGGGCTGTTTAACGAACTCAGGTTTCATTTTAGTGGACTAAAAAAGTGTGCCAAATTGCAAGACGATTCATAAAGATTTATTCGAGTTATCGTGAGGACAAATTTTTCTACAGACAGACAGACGGACAGACGGACAGACACTTTTCTAAAAACCATTTTTTTGGATTCAGGGGGTTATAAAACGTAAAGATTTAAAAAAATTAGACATTGCTCAAAACCGCACAAATCCAAGACTTTCTCATTTTGGTGAGAATGTAAAAAACAAATTTCACGGAAAAAATTAAAAAAGAGCAAAATTTTTGGATATTTTGAGTTCCTTTTTGTTCCTAGTTTCGTATATTTACGTAACTTTGAAATGAATAAGAAAAAACAAAAGGTTTTTATATGTTTCTAATGTTTCTTCATGTTTCGGCTAATGCTTCACTCACTATAAATCTCAATTTTTTGCACTTTTTTGATAATAACTTTTTTGATTTTTGTTGTACAAAAAAGTGTTCAAAAGAAAAATTGTTTGTTTTTGCGCATACTTTAAGAAAAAAAATAAAAAAATTTTTTTTTTAAATTTAAAAAAATTCAAAATTTTAAAATTTTAAAATGTTGTCTTTTTGTTGTTTTTTGTTGAAATGGGCTGTTTAACGAACTCAGATTTCATTTTAGTGGACTAAAAAAGTGTGCCAAATTGCAAGCCGATTCATAAAGATTTATTCGAGTGATCGTGAGGACAAATTTTTCTACAGACAGACACACTGACAGACCAGACACTTTTCTAAAAACCATTTTTTTGGAATCAGAGGGTCATGAAACGTAAAGATTTAACAAAATTAGACATTGCTCAAAACCGCACAAATCCAAGACTTTCTCATTTTTGATGAGAATGTAAAAAACAAATTTCACGGAAAAAATTTAAAAAGAGCAAAATTTTTGGATATTTTCAGTTCCTTTTTGTTCCTAGTTTCGTATATTTACGTAACTTTGGAATGAATAAGAAAAAACAAAAGGTTTTTATATGTTTCTAATGTTTCTTCATGTTTCGGCTAATGCTTCACTCACTATAAATCTCAATTTTTTGCACTTTTTTGATAATAACTTTTTTGTTGTACAAAAAAGTGTTCAAAAGAAAAATTGTTTGTTTTTGCGCATACTTTAAGAAAAAAAATAAAAAAATTTTTTTTTTAAATTTAAAAAAATTCAAAATTTTAAAATTTTAAAATGTTGTCTTTTTGTTGTTTTTTGTTGAAATGGGCTGTTTAACGAACTCAGGTTTCATTTTAGTGGACTAAAAAAGTGTGCCAAATTGCAAGACGATTCATAAAGATTTATTCGAGTTATCGTGAGGACAAATTTTTCTACAGACAGACAGACAGACGGACAGACACTTTTCTAAAAACCATTTTTTTGGAATCAGAGGGTCATGAAACGTAAAGATTTAACAAAATTAGACATTGCTCAAAACCGCACAAATCCAAGACTTTCTCATTTTTGATGAGAATGTAAAAAACAAATTTCACGGAAAAAATTTAAAAAGAGCAAAATTTTTGGATATTTTGAGTTCCTTTTTGTTCCTAGTTTCGTATATTTACGTAACTTTGGCATCTATAAGAAAAAACAGAAGGTTTTTATATGTTTCTAATGTTTCTTCATGTTTCGGCTAATGCTTCACTCACTATAAATCTCAATTTTTTGCACTTTTTTGAGAATAACTTTTTTGATTTTTGTTGTACAAAAAAGTGTTCAAAAGAAAAGTTGTTTGTTTTTTCGCATATTTTAAGGAAAAAAATAAAAAAATTTTTTTTTAATTTTAAAAAAATTCAAAGTTTAACAATTTTAAAATGTTGTCTTTTTGTTGAAATGGGCTGTTTAACGAACTCAGATTTCATTTTAGTGGACTAAAAAAGTGTGCCAAATTGCAAGACGATTCATAAAAATTTATTCGAGTTATCGTGACGACAAATTTTTCTACAGACAGACAGACGGACAGACACTTTTCTAAAAACCATTTTTTTGGAATCAGGGGGTCATGAAACGTAAAGATTTAACAAAATTAGACATTGCTCAAAATCGCACAAATCCAAGACTTTCTCATTTTTGATGAGAATGTAAAAAACAAATTTCACGGAAAAAATTGAAAAAGAGCAAAATTTTTGGATATTTTGAGTTCCTTTTTATTCCTAGTTTCGTATATTTACGTAAATTTGGCATCTATAAGAAAAAACAAAAGGTTTTTATATGTTTCTAATGTTTCTTCATGTTTCGGCTAATGCTTCACTCACTATAAATCTCAATTTTTTGCACTTTTTTGATACTAACTTTTTTGTTTTTTGTTGTACAAAAAAGTGTTCAAAAGAAAAGTTGTTTGTTTTTGCGCATATTTTAAGGAAAAAAAAAAAATTTTTTTTTAAATTTAAAAACATTGAAAATTTTGAAATGTTGTCTTTTTGTTGTTTTTTGTTGAAATGGGCTGTTTAACGAACTCAGATTTCATTTTAGTGGACTAAAAAAGTGTGCCAAATTGCAAGACGATTCATAAAGATTTATTCGAGTTATCGTGAGGACAAATTTTTCTACAGACAGACAGACGGACAGACACTTTTCTAAAAACCATTTTTTTGGAATCAGAGGGTAATGAAACGTAAAGATTTAACAAAATTAGACATTGCTCAAAACCGCACAAATCCAAGACTTTCTCATTTTTGATGAGAATGTAAAAAACAAATTTCACGGAAAAAATTTAAAAAGAGCAAAATTTTTGGATATTTTCAGTTCCTTTTTGTTCCTAGTTTCGTATATTTACGTAACTTTGGAATGAATAAGAAAAAACAGAAGGTTTTTATATGTTTCTAATGTTTCTTCATGTTTCGGCTAATGCTTCACTCACTATAAATCTCAATTTTTTGCACTTTTTTGAGAATAACTTTTTTGATTTTTGTTGTACAAAAAAGTGTTCAAAAGAAAAGTTGTTTGTTTTTTCGCATATTTTAAGGAAAAAAATAAAAAAATTTTTTTTTAATTTTAAAAAAATTCAAAGTTTAACAATTTTAAAATGTTGTCTTTTTGTTGTTTTTTGTTGAAATGGGCTGTTTAACGAACTCAGATTTCATTTTAGTGGACTAAAAAAGTGTGCCAAATTGCAAGACGATTCATAAAAATTTATTCGAGTTATCGTGACGACAAATTTTTCTACAGACAGACAGACGGACAGACGGACAGACACTTTTCTAAAAACCATTTTTTTGGAATCAGGGGGTCATGAAACGTAAAGATTTAACAAAATTAGACATTGCTCAAAATCGCACAAATCCAAGACTTTCTCATTTTTGATGAGAATGTAAAAAACAAATTTCACGGAAAAAATTGAAAAAGAGCAAAATTTTTGGATATTTTGAGTTCCTTTTTATTCCTAGTTTCGTATATTTACGTAAATTTGGCATCTATAAGAAAAAACAGAAGGTTTTTATATGTTTCTAATGTTTCTTCATGTTTCGGCTAATGCTTCACTTACTATAAATCTCAATTTTTTGCACTTTTTTGTTTTTTGTTGTACAAAAAAGTGTTCATAAGAAAAGTTGTTTGTTTTTGCGCATATTTTAAGGAAAAAAATAAAAAATTTTTTTTTTAAATTTAAAAAAATTGAAAATTTTGAAATGTTGTCTTTTTGTTGTTTTTTGTTGAAATGGGCTGTTTAACGAACTCAGGTTTCATTTTAGTGGACTAAAAAAGTTTGCCAAATTGCAAGACGATTCTTAAAGATTTCTTCGAGTTATCGTGACGACAAATTTTTCTACAGACAGACAGACGGACAGACGGACAGACACTTTTCTAAAAACCATTTTTTTGGAATCAGGGGGTCATAAAACGTAAAGATTTAACAAAATTAGACATTGCTCAAAACCGCACAAATCCAAGACTTTCTCATTTTTGATGAGAATGTAAAAAACAAATTTCACGGAAAAAATTGAAAAAGAGCAAAATTTTTGGATATTTTGAGTTCCTTTTTGTTCCTAGTTTCGTATATTTACGTAAATTTGGCATCTATAAGAAAAAACAGAAGGTTTTTATATGTTTCTAATGTTTCTTCATGTTTCGGCTAATGCTTCACTTACTATAAATCTCAATTTTTTGCACTTTTTTGATAATAACTTTTTTGTTTTTTGTTGTACAAAAAAGTGTTCAAAAGAAAAGTTGTTTGTTTTTGCGCATATTTTAAGGAAAAAAATAAAAAAAAATTTTTTTTAAATATAAAAAAATTGAAAATTTTGAAATGTTGTCTTTTTGTTGTTTTTTGTTGAAATAGGCTGTTTAACGAACTCAGGTTTCATTTTAGTGGACTAAAAAAGTTTGCCAAATTGCAAGACGATTCTTAAAGATTTATTCGAGTTATCGTGACGACAAATTTTTCTACAGACAGACAGACGGACAGACGGACAGACACTTTTCTAAAAACCATTTTTTTGGAATCAGGGGGTCATAAAACGTAAAGATTTAAAAAAATTAGACATTGCTCAAAACCGCACAAATCCAAGACTTTCTCAATTTTGATGAGAATGTAAAATACAAATTTCACGGAAAAAATTAAAAAAGAGCAAAATTTTTGGATATTTTGAGTTCCTTTTTGTTCCTAGTTTCGTATATTTACGTAACTTTGGAATCTATAAGAAAAAACAGAAGGTTTTTATATGTTTTTAATGTTTCTTCATGTTTCGGCCAATGCTTCACTCACTATAAATCTCAATTTTTTGCACTTTTTTGAGAATAACTTTTTTGATTTTTGTTGTACAAAAAAGAGTTTAAAAGAAAAGTTGTTTGTTTTTTCGCATATTTTAAGGAAAAAAATAAAAAATTTTTTTTTAAATTTAAAAAAATTGAAAATTTTGAAATGTTGTCTTTTTGTTGTTTTTTGTTGAAATGGGCTGTTTAACGAACTCAGATTTCATTTTAGTGGACTAAAAAAGTGTGCCAAATTGCAAGACGATTCATAAAGATTTATTCGAGTTATCGTGAGGACAAATTTTTCTACAGACAGACAGACGGACAGACACTTTTCTAAAAACCATTTTTTTGGAATCAGAGGGTCATGAAACGTAAAGATTTAACAAAATTAGACATTGCTCAAAACCGCACAAATCCAAGACTTTCTCATTTTTGATGAGAATGTAAAAAAAAAATTTCACGGAAAAAATTTAAAAAGAGCAAAATTTTTGGATATTTTCAGTTCCTTTTTGTTCCTAGTTTCGTATATTTACGTAACTTTGGAATGAATAAGAAAAAACAAAAGGTTTTTATATGTTTCTAATGTTTCTTCATGTTTCGGCTAATGCTTCACTCACTATAAATCTCAATTTTTTGCACTTTTTTGATAATAACTTTTTTGTTGTACAAAAAAGTGTTCAAAAGAAAAATTGTTTGTTTTTGCGCATACTTTAAGAAAAAAAATAAAAAAATTTTTTTTTTAAATTTAAAAAAATTCAAAATTTTAAAATTTTAAAATGTTGTCTTTTTGTTGTTTTTTGTTGAAATGGGCTGTTTAACGAACTCAGGTTTCATTTTAGTGGACTAAAAAAGTGTGCCAAATTGCAAGACGATTCATAAAAATTTATTCGAGTTATCGTGACGACAAATTTTTCTACAGACAGACAGACGGACAGACACTTTCCTAAAAACCATTTTTTTGGAATCAGGGGGTCATGAAACGTAAAGATTTAACAAAATTAGACATTGCTCAAAATCGCACAAATCCAAGACTTTCTCATTTTTGATGAGAATGTAAAAAACAAATTTCACGGAAAAAATTGAAAAAGAGCAAAATTTTTGGATATTTTGAGTTCCTTTTTATTCCTAGTTTCGTATATTTACGTAAATTTGGCATCTATAAGAAAAAACAGAAGGTTTTTATATGTTTCTAATGTTTCTTCATGTTTCGGCTAATGCTTCACTTACTATAAATCTCAATTTTTTGCACTTTTTTGATACTAACTTTTTTGTTTTTTGTTGTACAAAAAAGTGTTCAAAAGAAAATTTGTTTGTTTTTGCGCATATTTTAAGAAAAAAAATAAAAAAAAATTTTTTTTAAATTTAAAAAAATTGAAAATTTTGAAATGTTGTCTTTTTGTTGTTTTTTGTTGAAATGGGCTGTTTAACGAACTCAGGTTTCATTTTAGTGGACTAAAAAAGTGTGCCAAATTGCAAGACGATTCATAAAGATTTATTCGAGTTATCGTGAGGACAAATTTTTCTACAGACAGACAGACGGACAGACGGACAGACACTTTTCTAAAAACCATTTTTTTGGATTCAGGGGGTTATAAAACGTAAAGATTTAAAAAAATTAGACATTGCTCAAAACCGCACAAATCCAAGACTTTCTCATTTTGGTGAGAATGTAAAAAACAAATTTCACGGAAAAAATTAAAAAAGAGCAAAATTTTTGGATATTTTGAGTTCCTTTTTGTTCCTAGTTTCGTATATTTACGTAACTTTGGAATGAATAAGAAAAAACAAAAGGTTTTTATATGTTTCTAATGTTTCTTCATGTTTCGGCTAATGCTTCACTCACTATAAATCTCAATTTTTTGCACTTTTTTGATAATAACTTTTTTGTTGTACAAAAAAGTGTTCAAAAGAAAAATTGTTTGTTTTTGCGCATACTTTAAGAAAAAAAATAAAAAAATTTTTTTTTTAAATTTAAAAAAATTCAAAATTTTAAAATTTTAAAATGTTGTCTTTTTGTTGTTTTTTGTTGAAATGGGCTGTTTAACGAACTCAGGTTTCATTTTAGTGGACTAAAAAAGTGTGCCAAATTGCAAGACGATTCATAAAGATTTATTCGAGTTATCGTGAGGACAAATTTTTCTACAGACAGACAGACGGACAGACACTTTTCTAAAAACCATTTTTTTGGAATCAGAGGGTCATGAAACGTAAAGATTTAACAAAATTAGACATTGCTCAAAACCGCACAAATCCAAGACTTTCTCATTTTTGATGAGAATGTAAAAAACAAATTTCACGGAAAAAATTTAAAAAGAGCAAAATTTTTGGATATTTTGAGTTCCTTTTTGTTCCTAGTTTCGTATATTTACGTAACTTTGGAATGAATAAGAAAAAACAAAAGGTTTTTATATGTTTCTAATGTTTCTTCATGTTTCGGCTAATGCTTCACTCACTATAAATCTCAATTTTTTGCACTTTTTTGATAATAACTTTTTTGTTGTACAAAAAAGTGTTCAAAAGAAAAATTGTTTGTTTTTGCGCATACTTTAAGAAAAAAAATAAAAAAATTTTTTTTTTAAATTTAAAAAAATTCAAAATTTTAAAATTTTAAAATGTTGTCTTTTTGTTGTTTTTTGTTGAAATGGGCTGTTTAACGAACTCAGGTTTCATTTTAGTGGACTAAAAAAGTGTGCCAAATTGCAAGACGATTCATAAAGATTTATTCGAGTTATCGTGAGGACAAATTTTTCTACAGACAGACAGACGGACAGACGGACAGACACTTTTCTAAAAACCATTTTTTTGGAATCAGAGGGTCATGAAACGTAAAGATTTAACAAAATTAGACATTGCTCAAAACCGCACAAATCCAAGACTTTCTCATTTTTGATGAGAATGTAAAAAACAAATTTCACGGAAAAAATTTAAAAAGAGCAAAATTTTTGGATATTTTGAGTTCCTTTTTGTTCCTAGTTTCGTATATTTACGTAACTTTGGAATGAATAAGAAAAAACAAAAGGTTTTTATATGTTTCTAATGTTTCTTCATGTTTCGGCTAATGCTTCACTCACTATAAATCTCAATTTTTTGCACTTTTTTGATAATAACTTTTTTGTTGTACAAAAAAGTGTTCAAAAGAAAAATTGTTTGTTTTTGCGCATACTTTAAGAAAAAAAATAAAAAAATTTTTTTTTTAAATTTAAAAAAATTCAAAATTTTAAAATTTTAAAATGTTGTCTTTTTGTTGTTTTTTGTTGAAATGGGCTGTTTAACGAACTCAGGTTTCATTTTAGTGGACTAAAAAAGTGTGCCAAATTGCAAGACGATTCATAAAGATTTATTCGAGTTATCGTGAGGACAAATTTTTCTACAGACAGACAGACGGACAGACACTTTTCTAAAAACCATTTTTTTGGAATCAGAGGGTCATGAAACGTAAAGATTTAACAAAATTAGACATTGCTCAAAACCGCACAAATCCAAGACTTTCTCATTTTTGATGAGAATGTAAAAAACAAATTTCACGGAAAATATTTAAAAAGAGCAAAATTTTGGATATTTTGAGTTCCTTTTTGTTCCTAGTTTCGTATATTTACGTAACTTTGGCATCTATAAGAAAAAACAGAAGGTTTTTATATGTTTCTAATGTTTCTTCATGTTTCGGCTAATGCTTCACTCACTATAAATCTCAATTTTTTGCACTTTTTTGAGAATAACTTTTTTGATTTTTGTTGTACAAAAAAGTGTTCAAAAGAAAAGTTGTTTGTTTTTTCGCATATTTTAAGAAAAAAATAAAAAAATTTTTTTTTAATTTTAAAAAAATTCAAAGTTTAACAATTTTAAAATGTTGTCTTTTTGTTGTTTTTTGTTGAAATGGGCTGTTTAACGAACTCAGATTTCATTTTAGTGGACTAAAAAAGTGTGCCAAATTGCAAGACGATTCATAAAAATTTATTCGAGTTATCGTGACGACAAATTTTTCTACAGACAGACAGACGGACAGACACTTTCCTAAAAACCATTTTTTTGGAATCAGGGGGTCATGAAACGTAAAGATTTAACAAAATTAGACATTGCTCAAAATCGCACAAATCCAAGACTTTCTCATTTTTGATGAGAATGTAAAAAACAAATTTCACGGAAAAAATTTAAAAAGAGCAAAATTTTTGGATATTTTAAGTTCCTTTTTGTTCCTAGTTTCGTATATTTACGTAACTTTGGAATGAATAAGAAAAAACAAAAGGTTTTTATATGTTTCTAATGTTTCTTCATGTTTCGGCTAATGCTTCACTCACTATAAATCTCAATTTTTTGCACTTTTTTGATAATAACTTTTTTGTTGTACAAAAAAGTGTTCAAAAGAAAAATTGTTTGTTTTTGCGCATACTTTAAGAAAAAAAATAAAAAAATTTTTTTTTTAAATTTAAAAAAATTCAAAATTTTAAAATTTTAAAATGTTGTCTTTTTGTTGTTTTTTGTTGAAATGGGCTGTTTAACGAACTCAGGTTTCATTTTAGTGGACTAAAAAAGTGTGCCAAATTGCAAGACGATTCATAAAGATTTATTCGAGTTATCGTGAGGACAAATTTTTCTACAGACAGACAGACGGACAGACGGACAGACACTTTTCTAAAAACCATTTTTTTGGAATCAGGGGGTCATGAAACGTAAAGATTTAACAAAATTAGACATTGCTCAAAACCGCACAAATCCAAGACTTTCTCATTTTGGTGAGAATGTAAAAAACAAATTTCACGGAAAAAATTAAAAAAGAGCAAAATTTTTGGATATTTTGAGTTCCTTTTTGTTCCTAGTTTCGTATATTTACGTAACTTTGGAATGAATAAGAAAAAACAAAAGGTTTTTATATGTTTCTAATGTTTCTTCATGTTTCGGCTAATGCTTCACTCACTATAAATCTCAATTTTTTGCACTTTTTTGATACTAACTTTTTTGTTTTTTGTTGTACAAAAAAGTGTTCAAAAGAAAATTTGTTTGTTTTTGCGCATATTTTAAGAAAAAAAATAAAAAAAAATTTTTTTTTAAATTTAAAAAAAATTCAAAATTTTAAAATTTTAAAATGTTGTCTTTTTGTTGTTTTTTGTTGAAATGGGCTGTTTAACGAACTCAGGTTTCATTTTAGTGGACTAAAAAAGTGTGCCAAATTGCAAGACGATTCATAAAGATTTATTCGAGTTATCGTGAGGACAAATTTTTCTACAGACAGACAGACGGACAGACGGACAGACACTTTTCTAAAAACCATTTTTTTGGATTCAGGGGGTTATAAAACGTAAAGATTTAAAAAAAATTAGACATTGCTCAAAACCGCACAAATCCAAGACTTTCTCATTTTGGTGAGAATGTAAAAAACAAATTTCACGGAAAAAATTAAAAAAGAGCAAAATTTTTGGATATTTTGAGTTCCTTTTTGTTCCTAGTTTCGTATATTTACGTAACTTTGGAATGAATAAGAAAAAACAAAAGGTTTTTATATGTTTCTAATGTTTCTTCATGTTTCGGCTAATGCTTCACTCACTATAAATCTCAATTTTTTGCACTTTTTTGATAATAACTTTTTTGTTGTACAAAAAAGTGTTCAAAAGAAAAATTGTTTGTTTTTGCGCATACTTTAAGAAAAAAAATAAAAAAATTTTTTTTTTAAATTTAAAAAAATTCAAAATTTTAAAATTTTAAAATGTTGTCTTTTTGTTGTTTTTTGTTGAAATGGGCTGTTTAACGAACTCAGGTTTCATTTTAGTGGACTAAAAAAGTGTGCCAAATTGCAAGACGATTCATAAAGATTTATTCGAGTTATCGTGAGGACAAATTTTTCTACAGACAGACAGACGGACAGACGGACAGACACTTTTCTAAAAACCATTTTTTTGGATTCAGGGGGTTATAAAACGTAAAGATTTAAAAAAATTAGACATTGCTCAAAACCGCACAAATCCAAAACTTTCTCATTTTTGATGAGAATGTAAAAAACAAATTTCACGGAAAAAATTAAAAAAGAGCAAAATTTTTGGATATTTTGAGTTCCTTTTTGTTCCTAGTTTCGTATATTTACGTAACTTTGGAATGAATAAGAAAAAACAAAAGGTTTTTATATGTTTCTAATGTTTCTTCATGTTTCGGCTAATGCTTCACTCACTATAAATCTCAATTTTTTGCACTTTTTTGATAATAACTTTTTTGTTGTTGTACAAAAAAGTGTTCAAAAGAAAAATTGTTTGTTTTTGCGCATACTTTAAGAAAAAAAATAAAAAAATTTTTTTTTAAATTTAAAAAAATTCAAAATTTTAAAATTTTAAAATGTTGTCTTTTTGTTGTTTTTTGTTGAAATGGGCTGTTTAACGAACTCAGGTTTCATTTTAGTGGACTAAAAAAGTGTGCCAAATTGCAAGACGATTCATAAAGATTTATTCGAGTTATCGTGAGGACAAATTTTTCTACAGACAGACAGACGGACAGACGGACAGACACTTTTCTAAAAACCATTTTTTTGGATTCAGGGGGTTATAAAACGTAAAGATTTAAAAAAATTAGACATTGCTCAAAACCGCACAAATCCAAAACTTTCTCATTTTGGTGAGAATGTAAAAAACAAATTTCACGGAAAAAATTAAAAAAGAGCAAAATTTTTGGATATTTTGAGTTCCTTTTTGTTCCTAGTTTCGTATATTTACGTAACTTTGGAATGAATAAGAAAAAACAAAAGGTTTTTATATGTTTCTAATGTTTCTTCATGTTTCGGCTAATGCTTCACTCACTATAAATCTCAATTTTTTGCACTTTTTTGATAATAACTTTTTTGTTGTACAAAAAAGTGTTCAAAAGAAAAATTGTTTGTTTTTGCGCATACTTTAAGAAAAAAAATAAAAAAATTTTTTTTTTAAATTTAAAAAAATTCAAAATTTTAAAATTTTAAAATGTTGTCTTTTTGTTGTTTTTTGTTGAAATGGGCTGTTTAACGAACTCAGGTTTCATTTTAGTGGACTAAAAAAGTGTGCCAAATTGCAAGACGATTCATAAAGATTTATTCGAGTTATCGTGAGGACAAATTTTTCTACAGACAGACAGACGGACAGACGGACAGACACTTTTCTAAAAACCATTTTTTTGGATTCAAGGGGTTATAAAACGTAAAGATTTAAAAAAATTAGACATTGCTCAAAACCGCACAAATCCAAAACTTTCTCATTTTTGATGAGAATGTAAAAAACAAATTTCACGGAAAAAATTTAAAAAGAGCAAAATTTTTGGATATTTTCAGTTCCTTTTTGTTCCTAGTTTCGTATATTTACGTAACTTTGGAATGAATAAGAAAAAACAAAAGGTTTTTATATGTTTCTAATGTTTCTTCATGTTTCGGCTAATGCTTCACTCACTATAAATCTCAATTTTTTGCACTTTTTTGATAATAACTTTTTTGATTTTGTTGTACAAAAAAGTGTTCAAAAGAAAAATTGTTTGTTTTTGCGCATACTTTAAGAAAAAAAATAAAAAAATTTTTTTTTTAAATTTAAAAAAATTCAAAATTTAAAAATTTTAAAATGTTGTCTTTTTGTTGTTTTTTGTTGAAATGGGCTGTTTAACGAACTCAGGTTTCATTTTAGTGGACTAAAAAAGTGTGCCAAATTGCAAGACGATTCATAAAGATTTATTCGAGTTATCGTGAGGACAAATTTTTCTACAGACAGACAGACGGACAGACACTTTTCTAAAAACCATTTTTTTGGAATCAGAGGGTCATGAAACGTAAAGATTTAACAAAATTAGACATTGCTCAAAACCGCACAAATCCAAGACTTTCTCATTTTTGATGAGAATGTAAAAAACAAATTTCACGGAAAAAATTTTAAAAGAGCAAAATTTTTGGATATTTTCAGTTCCTTTTTGTTCCTAGTTTTGTATATTTACGTAACTTTGGAATGAATAAGAAAAAACAAAAGGTTTTTATATGTTTCTAATGTTTCTTCATGTTTCGGCTAATGCTTCACTCACTATAAATCTCAATTTTTTGCACTTTTTTGATACTAACTTTTTTGTTTTTTGTTGTACAATAAAGTGTTCAAAAGAAAAATTGTTTGTTTTTGCGCATACTTTAAGAAAAAAAATAAAAAAATTTTTTTTTTTAAATTTAAAAAAATTCAAAATTTTAAAATTTTAAAATGTTGTCTTTTTGTTGTTTTTTGTTGAAATGGGCTGTTTAACGAACTCAGGTTTCATTTTAGTGGACTAAAAAAGTGTGCCAAATTGCAAGACGATTCATAAAGATTTATTCGAGTTATCGTGAGGACAAATTTTTCTACAGACAGACAGACGGACAGACGGACAGACACTTTTCTAAAAACCATTTTTTTGGAATCAGAGGGTCATGAAACGTAAAGATTTAACAAAATTAGACATTGCTCAAAACCGCACAAATCCAAGACTTTCTCATTTTTGATGAGAATGTAAAAAACAAATTTCACGGAAAAAATTTAAAAAGAGCAAAATTTTTGGATATTTTGAGTTCCTTTTTGTTCCTAGTTTCGTATATTTACGTAACTTTGGCATCTATAAGAAAAAACAGAAGGTTTTTATATGTTTCTAATGTTTCTTCATGTTTCGGCTAATGCTTCACTCACTATAAATCTCAATTTTTTGCACTTTTTTGAGAATAACTTTTTTGATTTTTGTTGTACAAAAAAGTGTTCAAAAGAAAAGTTGTTTGTTTTTTCGCATATTTTAAGGAAAAAAATAAAAAAAATTTTTTTTTTAATTTTAAAAAAATTCAAAGTTTAACAATTTTAAAATGTTGTCTTTTTGTTGTTTTTTGTTGAAATGGGCTGTTTAACGAACTCAGATTTCATTTTAGTGGACTAAAAAAGTGTGCCAAATTGCAAGACGATTCATAAAAATTTATTCGAGTTATCGTGACGACAAATTTTTCTACAGACAGACAGACGGACAGACACTTTCCTAAAAACCATTTTTTTGGAATCAGGGGGTCATGAAACGTAAAGATTTAACAAAATTAGACATTGCTCAAAATCGCACAAATCCAAGACTTTCTCATTTTTGATGAGAATGTAAAAAACAAATTTCACGGAAAAAATTGAAAAAGAGCAAAATTTTTGGATATTTTGAGTTCCTTTTTATTCCTAGTTTCGTATATTTACGTAAATTTGGCATCTATAAGAAAAAACAGAAGGTTTTTATATGTTTCTAATGTTTCTTCATGTTTCGGCTAATGCTTCACTTACTATAAATCTCAATTTTTTGCACTTTTTTGATACTAACTTTTTTGTTTTTTGTTGTACAAAAAAGTGTTCAAAAGAAAATTTGTTTGTTTTTGCGCATATTTTAAGAAAAAAAATAAAAAAAAATTTTTTTTAAATTTAAAAAAATTGAAAATTTTGAAATGTTGTCTTTTTGTTGTTTTTTGTTGAAATGGGCTGTTTAACGAACTCAGGTTTCATTTTAGTGGACTAAAAAAGTGTGCCAAATTGCAAGACGATTCATAAAGATTTATTCGAGTTATCGTGAGGACAAATTTTTCTACAGACAGACAGACGGACAGACGGACAGACACTTTTCTAAAAACCATTTTTTTGGATTCAGGGGGTTATAAAACGTAAAGATTTAAAAAAATTAGACATTGCTCAAAACCGCACAAATCCAAGACTTTCTCATTTTTGATGAGAATGTAAAAAACAAATTTCACGGAAAAAATTAAAAAAGAGCAAAATTTTTGGATATTTTGAGTTCCTTTTTGTTCCTAGTTTCGTATATTTACGTAACTTTGGAATGAATAAGAAAAAACAAAAGGTTTTTATATGTTTCTAATGTTTCTTCATGTTTCGGCTAATGCTTCACTCACTATAAATCTCAATTTTTTGCACTTTTTTGATAATAACTTTTTTGTTTTTTGTTGTACAAAAAAGTGTTCAAAAGAAAAATTGTTTGTTTTTGCGCATACTTTAAGGAAAAAATAAAATTTTTTTTTTTTTAAATTTAAAAAAATTCAAAATTTTAAAATTTTAAAATGTTGTCTTTTTGTTGTTTTTTGTTGAAATGGGCTGTTTAACGAACTCAGGTTTCATTTTAGTGGACTAAAAAAGTGTGCCAAATTGCAAGACGATTCATAAAGATTTATTCGAGTTATCGTGAGGACAAATTTTTCTACAGACAGACAGACGGACAGACGGACAGACACTTTTCTAAAAACCATTTTTTTGGATTCAAGGGGTTATAAAACGTAAAGATTTAAAAAAATTAGACATTGCTCAAAACCGCACAAATCCAAGACTTTCTCATTTTGGTGAGAATGTAAAAAACAAATTTCACGGAAAAAATTAAAAAAGAGCAAAATTTTTGGATATTTTGAGTTCCTTTTTGTTCCTAGTTTCGTATATTTACGTAACTTTGGAATGAATAAGAAAAAACAAAAGGTTTTTATATGTTTCTAATGTTTCTTCATGTTTCGGCTAATGCTTCACTCACTATAAATCTCAATTTTTTGCACTTTTTTGATAATAACTTTTTTGTTGTACAAAAAAGTGTTCAAAAGAAAAATTGTTTGTTTTTGCGCATACTTTAAGAAAAAAAATAAAAAAATTTTTTTTTTAAATTTAAAAAAATTCAAAATTTTAAAATTTTAAAATGTTGTCTTTTTGTTGTTTTTTGTTGAAATGGGCTGTTTAACGAACTCAGGTTTCATTTTAGTGGACTAAAAAAGTGTGCCAAATTGCAAGACGATTCATAAAGATTTATTCGAGTTATCGTGAGGACAAATTTTTCTACAGACAGACAGACGGACAGACACTTTTCTAAAAACCATTTTTTTGGAATCAGAGGGTCATGAAACGTAAAGATTTTACAAAATTAGACATTGCTCAAAACCGCACAAATCCAAGACTTTCTCATTTTTGATGAGAATGTAAAAAACAAATTTCACGGAAAAAATTTTAAAAGAGCAAAATTTTTGGATATTTTCAGTTCCTTTTTGTTCCTAGTTTCGTATATTTACGTAACTTTGGAATGAATAAGAAAAAACAAAAGGTTTTTATATGTTTCTAATGTTTCTTCATGTTTCGGCTAATGCTTCACTCACTATAAATCTCAATTTTTTGCACTTTTTTGATAATAACTTTTTTGTTGTACAAAAAAGTGTTCAAAAGAAAAATTGTTTGTTTTTGCGCATACTTTAAGAAAAAAAATAAAAAAATTTTTTTTTTAAATTTAAAAAAATTCAAAATTTTAAAATTTTAAAATGTTGTCTTTTTGTTGTTTTTTGTTGAAATGGGCTGTTTAACGAACTCAGGTTTCATTTTAGTGGACTAAAAAAGTGTGCCAAATTGCAAGACGATTCATAAAGATTTATTCGAGTTATCGTGAGGACAAATTTTTCTACAGACAGACAGACGGACAGACACTTTTCTAAAAACCATTTTTTTGGAATCAGAGGGTCATGAAACGTAAAGATTTAACAAAATTAGACATTGCTCAAAACCGCACAAATCCAAGACTTTCTCATTTTTGATGAGAATGTAAAAAACAAATTTCACGGAAAAAATTTAAAAAGAGCAAAATTTTTGGATATTTTCAGTTCCTTTTTGTTCCTAGTTTCGTATATTTACGTAACTTTGGAATGAATAAGAAAAAACAAAAGGTTTTTATATGTTTCTAATGTTTCTTCATGTTTCGGCTAATGCTTCACTCACTATAAATCTCAATTTTTTGCACTTTTTTGATAATAACTTTTTTGTTGTACAAAAAAGTGTTCAAAAGAAAAATTGTTTGTTTTTGCGCATACTTTAAGAAAAAAAATAAAAAGATTTTTTTTTAAATTTAAAAAAATTCAAAATTTTAAAATTTTAAAATGTTGTCTTTTTGTTGTTTTTTGTTGAAATGGGCTGTTTAACGAACTCAGGTTTCATTTTAGTGGACTAAAAAAGTGTGCCAAATTGCAAGACGATTCATAAAGATTTATTCGAGTTATCGTGAGGACAAATTTTTCTACAGACAGACAGACGGACAGACACTTTTCTAAAAACCATTTTTTTGGAATCAGAGGGTCATGAAACGTAAAGATTTTACAAAATTAGACATTGCTCAAAACCGCACAAATCCAAGACTTTCTCATTTTTGATGAGAATGTAAAAAACAAATTTCACGGAAAAAATTTTAAAAGAGCAAAATTTTTGGATATTTTCAGTTCCTTTTTGTTCCTAGTTTCGTATATTTACGTAACTTTGGAATGAATAAGAAAAAACAAAAGGTTTTTATATGTTTCTAATGTTTCTTCATGTTTCGGCTAATGCTTCACTCACTATAAATCTCAATTTTTTGCACTTTTTTGATAATAACTTTTTTGTTGTACAAAAAAGTGTTCAAAAGAAAAATTGTTTGTTTTTGCGCATACTTTAAGAAAAAAAATAAAAAGATTTTTTTTTAAATTTAAAAAAATTCAAAATTTTAAAATTTTAAAATGTTGTCTTTTTGTTGTTTTTTGTTGAAATGGGCTGTTTAACGAACTCAGGTTTCATTTTAGTGGACTAAAAAAGTGTGCCAAATTGCAAGACGATTCATAAAGATTTATTCGAGTTATCGTGAGGACAAATTTTTCTACAGACAGACAGACGGACAGACGGACAGACACTTTTCTAAAAACCATTTTTTTGGAATCAGAGGGTCATGAAACGTAAAGATTTAACAAAATTAGACATTGCTCAAAACCGCACAAATCCAAGACTTTCTCATTTTTGATGAGAATGTAAAAAACAAATTTCACGGAAAAAATTTAAAAAGAGCAAAATTTTTGGATATTTTGAGTTCCTTTTTGTTCCTAGTTTCGTATATTTACGTAACTTTGGCATCTATAAGAAAAAACAGAAGGTTTTTATATGTTTCTAATGTTTCTTCATGTTTCGGCTAATGCTTCACTCACTATAAATCTCAATTTTTTGCACTTTTTTGAGAATAACTTTTTTGATTTTTGTTGTACAAAAAAGTGTTCAAAAGAAAAGTTGTTTGTTTTTGCGCATATTTTAAGAAAAAAAATAAAAAAATTTTTTTTTTATATTTAAAAAAATTCAAAGTTTAACAATTTTAAAATGTTGTCTTTTTGTTGTTTTTTGTTGAAATGGGCTGTTTAACGAACTCAGGTTTCATTTTAGTGGACTAAAAAAGTGTGCCAAATTGCAAGACGATTCATAAAGATTTATTCGAGTTATCGTGAGGACAAATTTTTCTACAGACAGACAGACGGACAGACACTTTTCTAAAAACCATTTTTTTGGAATCAGGGGGTCATGAAACGTAAAGATTTAACAAAATTAGACATTGCTCAAAATCGCACAAATCCAAGACTTTCTCATTTTTGATGAGAATGTAAAAAACAAATTTCACGGAAAAAATTGAAAAAGAGCAAAATTTTTGGATATTTTGAGTTCCTTTTTGTTCCTAGTTTCGTATATTTACGTAAATTTGGCATCTATAAGAAAAAACAGAAGGTTTTTATATGTTTCTAATGTTTCTTCATGTTTCGGCTAATGCTTCACTTACTATAAATCTCAATTTTTTGCACTTTTTTGATACTAACTTTTTTGTTTTTTGTTGTACAAAAAAGTGTTCAAAAGAAAATTTGTTTGTTTTTGCGCATATTTTAAGAAAAAAAATAAAAAAAAATTTTTTTTAAATTTAAAAAAATTGAAAATTTTGAAATGTTGTCTTTTTGTTGTTTTTTGTTGAAATGGGCTGTTTAACGAACTCAGGTTTCATTTTAGTGGACTAAAAAAGTGTGCCAAATTGCAAGACGATTCATAAAGATTTATTCGAGTTATCGTGAGGACAAATTTTTCTACAGACAGACAGACGGACAGACACTTTTCTAAAAACCATTTTTTTGGATTCAGGGGGTTATAAAACGTAAAGATTTAAAAAAATTAGACATTGCTCAAAACCGCACAAATCCAAAACTTTCTCATTTTTGATGAGAATGTAAAAAACAAATTTCACGGAAAAAATTTAAAAAGAGCAAAATTTTTGGATATTTTCAGTTCCTTTTTGTTCCTAGTTTCGTATATTTACGTAACTTTGGAATGAATAAGAAAAAACAAAAGGTTTTTATATGTTTCTAATGTTTCTTCATGTTTCGGCTAATGCTTCACTCACTATAAATCTCAATTTTTTGCACTTTTTTGATAATAACTTTTTTGTTGTACAAAAAAGTGTTCAAAAGAAAAATTGTTTGTTTTTGCGCATACTTTAAGAAAAAAAATAAAAAAATTTTTTTTTTTAAATTTAAAAAAATTCAAAATTTTAAAATTTTAAAATGTTGTCTTTTTGTTGTTTTTTGTTGAAATGGGCTGTTTAACGAACTCAGGTTTCATTTTAGTGGACTAAAAAAGTGTGCCAAATTGCAAGACGATTCATAAAGATTTATTCGAGTTATCGTGAGGACAAATTTTTCTACAGACAGACAGACGGACAGACACTTTTCTAAAAACCATTTTTTTGGATTCAGGGGGTTATAAAACGTAAAGATTTAAAAAAATTAGACATTGCTCAAAACCGCACAAATCCAAAACTTTCTCATTTTTGATGAGAATGTAAAAAACAAATTTCACGGAAAAAATTTAAAAAGAGCAAAATTTTTGGATATTTTGAGTTCCTTTTTGTTCCTAGTTTCGTATATTTACGTAACTTTGGCATCTATAAGAAAAAACAGAAGGTTTTTATATGTTTCTAATGTTTCTTCATGTTTCGGCTAATGCTTCACTCACTATAAATCTCAATTTTTTGCACTTTTTTGATAATAACTTTTTTGTTGTACAAAAAAGTGTTCAAAAGAAAATTTGTTTGTTTTTGCGCATATTTTAAGAAAAAAAATAAAAAAAAATTTTTTTTTAAATTTAAAAAAATTCAAAATTTTAAAATTTTAAAATG
>JAVJHS010000369.1:0-50000 GCA_032873175.1 Leptopilina drosophilae | reverse complement strand
GTAAAAAACCCTCCAAAAATAAACTGGCAAAAAGTTACCAAAAATTAAAGTTTCAAAATGAAAAAATGTCTGTGATTTTGGAAAATCCTTTGTAACTTTTTTAATTTTGGTCCTAGAAAAATGCGTCTAAAGAAGAAGTTGCATGGTTTTGTTCCAGTTAATAGGAAAAATGTCAAAAACCCTTCAAAAATAAACTGGCAAAAAGTTACCAAAAGTAAAGTTTCAAAATGAAAAAATGTCTGTGATTTTGGAAAATCCTTTGTAACTTTTTTAATTTTGGTCCTAGAAAAATGCGTCTAAAGAAGAAGTTGCATGGTTTTGTTCCAGTTAATAGGAAAAATGTTAAAAAAACCCTCCAAAAATAAACTGGCAAAAAGTTACCGATAGTTGAAGTTTCAAAATGAAAAAATGTCTGTGATTTTGGAAAATCCTTTGTAACTTTTTTAATTTTGGTCCTAGAAAAATGCGTCTAAAGAAGAAGTTGCATGGTTTTGTTCCAGTTAATAGGAAAAATATAAAAAACTCTCCAAAAATAAACTGGCAAAAAGTTACCGAAAGTTGAAGTTTCAAAATGAAAAAATGTATGTGATTTTGGAAAATCCTTTGTAACTTTTTTATTTTTGGGTCCTAGAAAAATGCGTCTAAAGAAGAAGTTGCATGGTTTTGTTCCAGTTAATAGGAAAAATGTCAAAAACCCTCCAAAAATAAACTGGCAAAAAGTTACCGAAATTTGAAGTTTCAAAATGAAAAAATGTCTGTGATTTTGGAAAATCCTTTGTAACTTTTTTAATTTTGGTCCTAGAAAAATGCGTCTAAAGAAGAAGTTGCATGGTTTTGTTCCAGTTAATAGGAAAAATGTCAAAAACCCTCCAAAAATAAACTGGCAAAAAGTTACCAAAAACTGAAGTTTCAAAATGAAAAAATGTCTGTGATTTTGGAAAATCCTTTGTAACTTTTTTAATTTTGGTCCTAGAAAAATGCGTCTAAAAAAGAAGTTGCATGGTTTTGTTCCAGTTAATAGGAAAAATGTCAAAAACCCTCCAAAAATAAACTGGCAAAAAGTTACCAAAAATTAAAGTTTCAAAATGAAAAAATGTCTGTGATTTTGGAAAATCCTTTGTAACTTTTTTAATTTTGGTCCTAGAAAAATGCGTCTAAAGAAGAAGTTGCATGGTTTTGTTCCAGTTAATAGGAAAAATGTCAAAAACCCTCCAAAAATAAACTGGCAAAAAGTTACCAAAAGTTGAAGTTTCAAAATGAAAAAATGTCTGTGATTTTGGAAAATCCTTTGTAACTTTTTTAATTTTGGTCCTAGAAAAATGCGTCTAAAGAAGAAGTTGCATGGTTTTGTTCCAGTTAATAGGAAAAATGTCAAAAACCCTCCAAAAATAAACTGGCAAAAAGTTACCAAAAATTGAAGTTTCAAAATGAAAAAATGTATGTGTTTTTGGAAAATCCTTTGTAACTTTTTTAATTTTGGTCCTAGAAAAATGCGTCTAAAGAAGAAGTTGCATGGTTTTGTTCCAGTTAATAGGAAAAATGTCAAAAACCCTCCAAAAATAAACTGGCAAAAAGTTACCGAAAGTTGAAGTTTCAAAATGAAAAAATGTCTGTGATTTTGGAAAATCCTTTGTAACTTTTTTAATTTTGGTCCTAGAAAAATGCGTCTAAAGAAGAAGTTGCATGGTTTTGTTCCAGTTAATAGGAAAAAAATCAAAAACCCTCCAAAAATAAACTGGCAAAAAGTTACCAAAAATTAAAGTTTCAAAATGAAAAAATGTCTGTGATTTTGGAAAATCCTTTGTAACTTTTTTAATTTTGGTCCTAGAAAAATGCGTCTAAAGAAGAAGTTGCATGGTTTTGTTCCAGTTAATAGGAAAAATGTCAAAAACCCTCCAAAAATAAACTGGCAAAAAGTTACCAAAAATTAAAGTTTCAAAATGAAAAAATGTCTGTGATTTTGGAAAATCCTTTGTAACTTTTTTAATTTTGGTCCTAGAAAAATGCGTCTAAAGAAGAAGTTGCATGGTTTTGTTCCAGTTAATAGGAAAAATGTCAAAAACCCTCCAAAAATAAACTGGCAAAAAGTTACCAAAAATTGAATTTTCAAAATGAAAAAATGTCTGTGATTTTGGAAAATCCTTTGTAACTTTTTTAATTTTGGTCCTAGAAAAATGCGTCTAAAGAAGAAGTTGCATGGTTTTGTTCCAGTTAATAGGAAAAATGTCAAAAACCCTCCAAAAATAAACTGGCAAAAAGTTACCAAAAATTAAAGTTTCAAAATGAAAAAATGTCTGTGATTTTGGAAAATCCTTTGTAACTTTTTTAATTTTGGTCCTAGAAAAATGCGTCTAAAGAAGAAGTTGCATGGTTTTGTTCCAGTTAATAGGAAAAATGTCAAAAACCCTCCAAAAATAAACTGGCAAAAAGTTACCAAAATTAAAGTATCAAAATGAAAAAATGTCTGTGATTTTGGAAAATCCTTTGTAACTTTTTTAATTTTGGTCCTAGAAAAATGCGTCTAAAGAAGAAGTTGCATGGTTTTGTTCCAGTTAATAGGAAAAATGTCAAAAACCCTCCAAAAATAAACTGGCAAAAAGTTACCGAAAGTTGAAGTTTCAAAATGAAAAAATGTCTGTGATTTTGGAAAATCCTTTGTAACTTTTTTAATTTTGGTCCTAGAAAAATGCGTCTAAAGAAGAAGTTGCATGGTTTTGTTCCAGTTAATAGGAAAAATGTCAAAAACCCTCCAAAAATAAACTGGCAAAAAGTTACCAAAAATTAAAGTATCAAAATGAAAAAATGTCTGTGATTTTGGAAAATCCTTTGTAACTTTTTTAATTTTGGTCCTAGAAAAATGCGTCTAAAGAAGAAGTTGCATGGTTTTGTTCCAGTTAATAGGAAAAATGTCAAAAACCCTCCAAAAATAAACTGGCAAAAAGTTACCAAAAATTGAAGTTTCAAAATGAAAAAATGTCTGTGATTTTGGAAAATCCTTTGTAACTTTTTTAATTTTGGTCCTAGAAAAATGCGTCTAAAGAAGAAGTTGCATGGTTTTGTTCCAGTTAATAGGAAAAAATGTCAAAAACCCTCCAAAAATAAACTGGCAAAAAGTTACCAAAAATTAAAGTTTCAAAATGAAAAAATGTCTGTGATTTTGGAAAATCCTTTGTAACTTTTTTAATTTTGGTCCTAGAAAAATGCGTCTAAAGAAGAAGTTGCATGGTTTTGTTCCAGTTAATAGGAAAAATGTCAAAAACCCTCCAAAAATAAACTGGCAAAAAGTTACCGAAAGTTGAAGTTTCAAAATGAAAAAATGTCTGTGATTTTGGAAAATCCTTTGTAACTTTTTTAATTTTGGTCCTAGAAAAATGCGTCTAAAGAAGAAGTTGCATGGTTTTGTTCCAGTTAATAGGAAAAATGTCAAAAACCCTCCAAAAATAAACTGGCAAAAAGTTACCAAAAATTGAAGTTTCAAAATGAAAAAATGTCTGTGATTTTGGAAAATCCTTTGTAACTTTTTTAATTTTGGTCCTAGAAAAATGCGTCTAAAGAAGAAGTTGCATGGTTTTGTTCCAGTTAATAGGAAAAATGTCAAAAACCCTCCAAAAATAAACTGGCAAAAAGTTACCGAAAGTTGAAGTTTCAAAATGAAAAAATGTCTGTGATTTTGGAAAATCCTTTGTAACTTTTTTAATTTTGGTCCTAGAAAAATGCGTCTAAAGAAGAAGTTGCATGGTTTTGTTCCAGTTAATAGGAAAAATGTCAAAAACCCTCCAAAAATAAACTGGCAAAAAGTTACCAAAAATTAAAGTTTCAAAATGAAAAAATGTCTGTGATTTTGGAAAATCCTTTGTAACTTTTTTAATTTTGGTCCTAGAAAAATGCGTCTAAAGAAGAAGTTGCATGGTTTTGTTCCAGTTAATAGGAAAAATGTCAAAAACCCTCCAAAAATAAACTGGCAAAAAGTTACCAAAAATTGAAGTTTCAAATTGAAAAAATGTCTGTGATTTTGGAAAATCCTTTGTAACTTTTTTAATTTTGGTCCTAGAAAAATGCGTCTAAAGAAGAAGTTGCATGGTTTTGTTCCAGTTAATAGGAAAAATGTCAAAAACCCTCCAAAAATAAACTGGCAAAAAGTTACCAAAAGTTGAAGTTTCAAAATGAAAAAATGTCTGTGATTTTGGAAAATCCTTTGTAACTTTTTTAATTTTGGTCCTAGAAAAATGCGTCTAAAGAAGAAGTTGCATGGTTTTGTTCCAGTTAATAGGAAAAATGTCAAAAACCCTCCAAAAATAAACTGGCAAAAAGTTACCAAAAATTGAAGTTTCAAAATGAAAAAATGTCTGTGATTTTGGAAAATCCTTTGTAACTTTTTTAATTTTGGTCCTAGAAAAATGCGTCTAAAGAAGAAGTTGCATGGTTTTGTTCCAGTTAATAGGAAAAATTGTCAAAAACCCTCCAAAAATAAACTGGCAAAAAGTTACCAAAAATTGAAGTTTCAAAATGAAAAAATGTCTGTGATTTTGGAAAATCCTTTGTAACTTTTTTAATTTTGGTCCTAGAAAAATGCGTCTAAAGAAGAAGTTGCATGGTTTTGTTCCAGTTAATAGGAAAAATGTCAAAAACCCTCCAAAAATAAACTGGCAAAAAGTTACCAAAAATTGAAGTTTCAAAATGAAAAAATGTCTGTGATTTTGTAAAATCCTTTGTAACTTTTTTAATTTTGGTCCTAGAAAAATGCGTCTAAAGAAGAAGTTGCATGGTTTTGTTCCAGTTAATAGGAAAAATGTCAAAAACCCTCCAAAAATAAACTGGCAAAAAGTTACCAAAAATTAAAGTTTCAAAATGAAAAAATGTCTGTGATTTTGGAAAATCCTTTGTAACTTTTTTAATTTTGGTCCTAGAAAAATGCGTCTAAAGAAGAAGTTGCATGGTTTTGTTCCAGTTAATAGGAAAAATGTCAAAAACCCTCCAAAAATAAACTGGCAAAAAGTTACCAAAAATTGAAGTTTCAAAATGAAAAAATGTCTGTGATTTTGGAAAATCCTTTGTAACTTTTTTAATTTTGGTCCTAGAAAAATGCGTCTAAAGAAGAAGTTGCATGGTTTTGTTCCAGTTAATAGGAAAAATGTCAAAAACCCTCCAAAAATAAACTGGCAAAAAGTTACCAAAAGTTGAAATTTCAAAATGAAAAAATGTCTGTGATTTTGGAAAATCCTTTGTAACTTTTTTAATTTTGGTCCTAGAAAAATGCGTCTAAAGAAGAAGTTGCATGGTTTTGTTCCAGTTAATAGGAAAAATGTCAAAAACCCTCCAAAAATAAACTGGCAAAAAGTTACCGAAAGTTGAAGTTTCAAAATGAAAAAATGTCTGTGATTTTGGAAAATCCTTTGTAACTTTTTTAATTTTGGTCCTAGAAAAATGCGTCTAAAGAAGAAGTTGCATGGTTTTGTTCCAGTTAATAGGAAAAATGTCAAAAACCCTCCAAAAATAAACTGGCAAAAAGTTACCAAAAATTGAAGTTTCAAAATGAAAAAATGTCTGTGATTTTGGAAAATCCTTTGTAACTTTTTTAATTTTGGTCCTAGAAAAATGCGTCTAAAGAAGAAGTTGCATGGTTTTGTTCCAGTTAATAGGAAAAATGTCAAAAACCCTCCAAAAATAAACTGGCAAAAAGTTACCGAAAGTTGAAGTTTCAAAATGAAAAAATGTCTGTGATTTTGGAAAATCCTTTGTAACTTTTTTAATTTTGGTCCTAGAAAAATGCGTCTAAAGAAGAAGTTGCATGGTTTTGTTCCAGTTAATAGGAAAAATGTCAAAAACCCTCCAAAAATAAACTGGCAAAAAGTTACCAAAAATTAAAGTTTCAAAATGAAAAAATGTCTGTGATTTTGGAAAATCCTTTGTAACTTTTTTAATTTTGGTCCTAGAAAAATGCGTCTAAAGAAGAAGTTGCATGGTTTTGTTCCAGTTAATAGGAAAAATGTCAAAAACCCTCCAAAAATAAACTGGCAAAAAGTTACCGAAAGTTGAAGTTTCAAAATGAAAAAATGTCTGTGATTTTGGAAAATCCTTTGTAACTTTTTTAATTTTGGTCCTAGAAAAATGCGTCTAAAGAAGAAGTTGCATGGTTTTGTTCCAGTTAATAGGAAAAATGTCAAAAACCCTCCAAAAATAAACTGGCAAAAAGTTACCAAAAACTGAAGTTTCAAAATGAAAAAATGTCTGTGATTTTGGAAAATCCTTTGTAACTTTTTTAATTTTGGTCCTAGAAAAATGCGTCTAAAGAAGAAGTTGCATGGTTTTGTTCCAGTTAATAGGAAAAATGTCAAAAACCCTCCAAAAATAAACTGGCAAAAAGTTACCAAAAGTTGAAATTTCAAAATGAAAAAATGTCTGTGATTTTGGAAAATCCTTTGTAACTTTTTTAATTTTGGTCCTAGAAAAATGCGTCTAAAGAAGAAGTTGCATGGTTTTGTTCCAGTTAATAGGAAAAATGTCAAAAACCCTCCAAAAATAAACTGGCAAAAAGTTACCGAAAGTTGAAGTTTCAAAATGAAAAAATGTCTGTGATTTTGGAAAATCCTTTGTAACTTTTTTAATTTTGGTCCTAGAAAAATGCGTCTAAAGAAGAAGTTGCATGGTTTTGTTCCAGTTAATAGGAAAAATGTCAAAAACCCTCCAAAAATAAACTGGCAAAAAGTTACCAAAAATTAAAGTATCAAAATGAAAAAATGTCTGTGATTTTGGAAAATCCTTTGTAACTTTTTTAATTTTGGTCCTAGAAAAATGCGTCTAAAGAAGAAGTTGCATGGTTTTGTTCCAGTTAATAGGAAAAATGTCAAAAACCCTCCAAAAATAAACTGGCAAAAAGTTACCGAAAGTTGAAGTTTCAAATTGAAAAAATGTCTGTGATTTTGGAAAATCCTTTGTAACTTTTTTAATTTTGGTCCTAGAAAAATGCGTCAAAAGAAGAAGTTGCATGGTTTTGTTCCTGTTAATAGGAAAAATGTCAAAAAACCCTCCAAAAATAAACTGGCAAAAAGTTACCAAAAATTGAATTTTCAATATGAAAAAATGTCTGTGATTTTGGAAAATCCTTTGTAACTTTTTTAATTTTGGTCCTAGAAAAATGCGTCTAAAGAAGAAGTTGCATGGTTTTGTTCCAGTTAATAGGAAAAATGTCAAAAACCCTCCAAAAATAAACTGGCAAAAAGTTACCAAAAGTTGAAGTTTCAAAATGAAAAAATGTCTGTGATTTTGGAAAATCCTTTGTAACTTTTTTAATTTTGGTCCTAGAAAAATGCGTCTAAAGAAGAAGTTGCATGGTTTTGTTCCAGTTAATAGGAAAAATGTCAAAAACCCTCCAAAAATAAACTGGCAAAAAGTTACCAAAAATTAAAGTTTCAAAATGAAAAAATGTCTGTGATTTTGGAAAATCCTTTGTAACTTTTTTAATTTTGGTCCTAGAAAAATGCGTCTAAAGAAGAAGTTGCATGGTTTTGTTCCAGTTAATAGGAAAAATGTCAAAAACCCTCCAAAAATAAACTGGCAAAAAGTTACCGAAAGTTGAAGTTTCAAAATGAAAAAATGTCTGTGATTTTGGAAAATCCTTTGTAACTTTTTTAATTTTGGTCCTAGAAAAATGCGTCTAAAGAAGAAGTTGCATGGTTTTGTTCCAGTTAATAGGAAAAATGTCAAAAACCCTCCAAAAATAAACTGGCAAAAAGTTACCAAAAATTAAAGTTTCAAAATGAAAAAATGTCTGTGATTTTGGAAAATCCTTTGTAACTTTTTTAATTTTGGTCCTAGAAAAATGCGTCTAAAGAAGAAGTTGCATGGTTTTGTTCCAGTTAATAGGAAAAATGTCAAAAACCCTCCAAAAATAAACTGGCAAAAAGTTACCAAAAATTGAAGTTTCAAAATGAAAAAATGTCTGTGATTTTGGAAAATCCTTTGTAACTTTTTTAATTTTGGTCCTAGAAAAATGCGTCTAAAGAAGAAGTTGCATGGTTTTGTTCCAGTTAATAGGAAAAATGTCAAAAACCCTCCAAAAATAAACTGGCAAAAAGTTACCAAAAGTTGAAGTTTCAAAATGAAAAAATGTCTGTGATTTTGGAAAATCCTTTGTAACTTTTTTAATTTTGGTCCTAGAAAAATGCGTCTAAAGAAGAAGTTGCATGGTTTTGTTCCAGTTAATAGGAAAAATGTCAAAAACCCTCCAAAAATAAACTGGCAAAAAGTTACCAAAATTTGAAGTTTCAAAATGAAAAAATGTCTGTGATTTTGGAAAATCCTTTGTAACTTTTTTAATTTTGGTCCTAGAAAAATGCGTCTAAAGAAGAAGTTGCATGGTTTTGTTCCAGTTAATAGGAAAAATGTCAAAAACCCTCCAAAAATAAACTGGCAAAAAGTTACCAAAAGTTGAAGTTTCAAAATGAAAAAATGTCTGTGATTTTGGAAAATCCTTTGTAACTTTTTTAATTTTGGTCCTAGAAAAATGCGTCTAAAGAAGAAGTTGCATGGTTTTGTTCCAGTTAATAGGAAAAATGTCAAAAACCCTCCAAAAATAAACTGGCAAAAAGTTACCAAAAATTAAAGTTTCAAAATGAAAAAATGTCTGTGATTTTGGAAAATCCTTTGTAACTTTTTTAATTTTGGTCCTAGAAAAATGCGTCTAAAGAAGAAGTTGCATGGTTTTGTTCCAGTTAATAGGAAAAATGTCAAAAACCCTCCAAAAATAAACTGGCAAAAAGTTACCAAAAATTAAAGTTTCAAAATGAAAAAATGTCTGTGATTTTGGAAAATCCTTTGTAACTTTTTTAATTTTGGTCCTAGAAAAATGCGTCTAAAGAAGAAGTTGCATGGTTTTGTTCCAGTTAATAGGAAAAATGTCAAAAACCCTCCAAAAATAAACTGGCAAAAAGTTACCAAAAGTTGAAGTTTCAAAATGAAAAAATGTCTGTGATTTTGGAAAATCCTTTGTAACTTTTTTAATTTTGGTCCTAGAAAAATGCGTCTAAAGAAGAAGTTGCATGGTTTTGTTCCAGTTAATAGGAAAAATGTCAAAAACCCTCCAAAAATAAACTGGCAAAAAGTTACCAAAAATTAAAGTTTCAAAATGAAAAAATGTCTGTGATTTTGGAAAATCCTTTGTAACTTTTTTAATTTTGGTCCTAGAAAAATGCGTCTAAAGAAGAAGTTGCATGGTTTTGTTCCAGTTAATAGGAAAAATGTCAAAAACCCTCCAAAAATAAACTGGCAAAAAGTTACCAAAAACTGAAGTTTCAAAATGAAAAAATGTCTGTGATTTTGGAAAATCCTTTGTAACTTTTTTAATTTTGGTCCTAGAAAAATGCGTCTAAAGAAGAAGTTGCATGGTTTTGTTCCAGTTAATAGGAAAAATGTCAAAAACCCTCCAAAAATAAACTGGCAAAAAGTTACCAAAAATTAAAGTTTCAAAATGAAAAAATGTCTGTGATTTTGGAAAATCCTTTGTAACTTTTTTAATTTTGGTCCTAGAAAAATGCGTCTAAAGAAGAAGTTGCATGGTTTTGTTCCAGTTAATAGGAAAAATGTCAAAAACCCTCCAAAAATAAACTGGCAAAAAGTTACCGAAAGTTGAAGTTTCAAAATGAAAAAATGTCTGTGATTTTGGAAAATCCTTTGTAACTTTTTTAATTTTGGTCCTAGAAAAATGCGTCTAAAGAAGAAGTTGCATGGTTTTGTTCCAGTTAATAGGAAAAATGTCAAAAACCCTCCAAAAATAAACTGGCAAAAAGTTACCAAAAATTGAAGTTTCAAAATGAAAAAATGTCTGTGATTTTGGAAAATCCTTTGTAACTTTTTTAATTTTGGTCCTAGAAAAATGCGTCTAAAGAAGAAGTTGCATGGTTTTGTTCCAGTTAATAGGAAAAATGTCAAAAACCCTCCAAAAATAAACTGGCAAAAAGTTACCGAAAGTTGAAGTTTCAAAATGAAAAAATGTCTGTGATTTTGGAAAATCCTTTGTAACTTTTTTAATTTTGGTCCTAGAAAAATGCGTCTAAAGAAGAAGTTGCATGGTTTTGTTCCAGTTAATAGGAAAAATGTCAAAAACCCTCCAAAAATAAACTGGCAAAAAGTTACCAAAAATTAAAGTTTCAAAATGAAAAAATGTCTGTGATTTTGGAAAATCCTTTGTAACTTTTTTAATTTTGGTCCTAGAAAAATGCGTCTAAAGAAGAAGTTGCATGGTTTTGTTCCAGTTAATAGGAAAAATGTCAAAAACCCTCCAAAAATAAACTGGCAAAAAGTTACCAAAAATTGAAGTTTCAAATTGAAAAAATGTCTGTGATTTTGGAAAATCCTTTGTAACTTTTTTAATTTTGGTCCTAGAAAAATGCGTCTAAAGAAGAAGTTGCATGGTTTTGTTCCAGTTAATAGGAAAAATGTCAAAAACCCTCCAAAAATAAACTGGCAAAAAGTTACCAAAAATTAAAGTTTCAAAATGAAAAAATGTCTGTGATTTTGGAAAATCCTTTGTAACTTTTTTAATTTTGGTCCTAGAAAAATGCGTCTAAAGAAGAAGTTGCATGGTTTTGTTCCAGTTAATAGGAAAAATGTCAAAAACCCTCCAAAAATAAACTGGCAAAAAGTTACCAAAAGTTGAAGTTTCAAAATGAAAAAATGTCTGTGATTTTGGAAAATCCTTTGTAACTTTTTTAATTTTGGTCCTAGAAAAATGCGTCTAAAGAAGAAGTTGCATGGTTTTGTTCCAGTTAATAGGAAAAATGTCAAAAACCCTCCAAAAATAAACTGGCAAAAAGTTACCAAAAGTTGAAGTTTCAAAATGAAAAAATGTCTGTGATTTTGGAAAATCCTTTGTAACTTTTTTAATTTTGGTCCTAGAAAAATGCGTCTAAAGAAGAAGTTGCATGGTTTTGTTCCAGTTAATAGGAAAAATGTCAAAAACCCTCCAAAAATAAACTGGCAAAAAGTTACCAAAAATTAAAGTTTCAAAATGAAAAAATGTCTGTGATTTTGGAAAATCCTTTGTAACTTTTTTAATTTTGGTCCTAGAAAAATGCGTCTAAAGAAGAAGTTGCATGGTTTTGTTCCAGTTAATAGGAAAAATGTCAAAAACCCTCCAAAAATAAACTGGCAAAAAGTTACCAAAAATTGAAGTTTCAAAATGAAAAAATGTCTGTGATTTTGGAAAATCCTTTGTAACTTTTTTAATTTTGGTCCTAGAAAAATGCGTCTAAAGAAGAAGTTGCATGGTTTTGTTCCAGTTAATAGGAAAAATGTCAAAAACCCTCCAAAAATAAACTGGCAAAAAGTTACCAAAAATTGAAGTTTCAAAATGAAAAAATGTCTGTGATTTTGGAAAATCCTTTGTAACTTTTTTAATTTTGGTCCTAGAAAAATGCGTCTAAAGAAGAAGTTGCATGGTTTTGTTCCAGTTAATAGGAAAAATGTCAAAAACCCTCCAAAAATAAACTGGCAAAAAGTTACCAAAAGTTGAAGTTTCAAAATGAAAAAATGTCTGTGATTTTGGAAAATCCTTTGTAACTTTTTTAATTTTGGTCCTAGAAAAATGCGTCTAAAGAAGAAGTTGCATGGTTTTGTTCCAGTTAATAGGAAAAATGTCAAAAACCCTCCAAAAATAAACTGGCAAAAAGTTACCAAAAATTAAAGTTTCAAAATGAAAAAATGTCTGTGATTTTGGAAAATCCTTTGTAACTTTTTTAATTTTGGTCCTAGAAAAATGCGTCTAAAGAAGAAGTTGCATGGTTTTGTTCCAGTTAATAGGAAAAATGTCAAAAACCCTCCAAAAATAAACTGGCAAAAAGTTACCAAAAATTGAAGTTTCAAAATGAAAAAATGTCTGTGATTTTGGAAAATCCTTTGTAACTTTTTTAATTTTGGTCCTAGAAAAATGCGTCTAAAGAAGAAGTTGCATGGTTTTGTTCCAGTTAATAGGAAAAATGTCAAAAACCCTCCAAAAATAAACTGGCAAAAAGTTACCAAAAATTGAAGTTTCAAAATGAAAAAATGTCTGTGATTTTGGAAAATCCTTTGTAACTTTTTTAATTTTGGTCCTAGAAAAATGCGTCTAAAGAAGAAGTTGCATGGTTTTGTTCCAGTTAATAGGAAAAATGTCAAAAACCCTCCAAAAATAAACTGGCAAAAAGTTACCAAAAGTTGAAGTTTCAAAATGAAAAAATGTCTGTGATTTTGGAAAATCCTTTGTAACTTTTTTAATTTTGGTCCTAGAAAAATGCGTCTAAAGAAGAAGTTGCATGGTTTTGTTCCAGTTAATAGGAAAAATGTCAAAAACCCTCCAAAAATAAACTGGCAAAAAGTTACCAAAAGTTGAAGTTTCAAAATGAAAAAATGTCTGTGATTTTGGAAAATCCTTTGTAACTTTTTTAATTTTGGTCCTAGAAAAATGCGTCTAAAGAAGAAGTTGCATGGTTTTGTTCCAGTTAATAGGAAAAATGTCAAAAACCCTCCAAAAATAAACTGGCAAAAAGTTACCAAAAATTAAAGTTTCAAAATGAAAAAATGTCTGTGATTTTGGAAAATCCTTTGTAACTTTTTTAATTTTGGTCCTAGAAAAATGCGTCTAAAGAAGAAGTTGCATGGTTTTGTTCCAGTTAATAGGAAAAATGTCAAAAACCCTCCAAAAATAAACTGGCAAAAAGTTACCAAAAATTGAAGTTTCAAAATGAAAAAATGTCTGTGATTTTGGAAAATCCTTTGTAACTTTTTTAATTTTGGTCCTAGAAAAATGCGTCTAAAGAAGAAGTTGCATGGTTTTGTTCCAGTTAATAGGAAAAATGTCAAAAACCCTCCAAAAATAAACTGGCAAAAAGTTACCAAAAATTAAATTTTCAAAATGAAAAAATGTCTGTGATTTTGGAAAATCCTTTGTAACTTTTTTAATTTTGGTCCTAGAAAAATGCGTCTAAAGAAGAAGTTGCATGGTTTTGTTCCAGTTAATAGAAAAAAATGTCAAAAACCCTCCAAAAATAAACTGGCAAAAAGTTACCGAAAGTTGAAGTTTCAAAATGAAAAAATGTCTGTGATTTTGGAAAATCCTTTGTAACTTTTTTAATTTTGGTCCTAGAAAAATGCGTCTAAAGAAGAAGTTGCATGGTTTTGTTCCAGTTAATAGGAAAAATGTCAAAAACCCTCCAAAAATAAACTGGCAAAAAGTTACCAAAAACTGAAGTTTCAAAATGAAAAAATGTCTGTGATTTTGGAAAATCCTTTGTAACTTTTTTAATTTTGGTCCTAGAAAAATGCGTCTAAAGAAGAAGTTGCATGGTTTTGTTCCAGTTAATAGGAAAAATGTCAAAAACCCTCCAAAAATAAACTGGCAAAAAGTTACCAAAAGTTGAAGTTTCAAAATGAAAAAATGTCTGTGATTTTGGAAAATCCTTTGTAACTTTTTTAATTTTGGTCCTAGAAAAATGCGTCTAAAGAAGAAGTTGCATGGTTTTGTTCCAGTTAATAGGAAAAATGTCAAAAACCCTCCAAAAATAAACTGGCAAAAAGTTACCAAAAATTAAAGTTTCAAAATGAAAAAATGTCTGTGATTTTGGAAAATCCTTTGTAACTTTTTTAATTTTGGTCCTAGAAAAATGCGTCTAAAGAAGAAGTTGCATGGTTTTGTTCCAGTTAATAGGAAAAATGTCAAAAACCCTCCAAAAATAAACTGGCAAAAAGTTACCAAAAATTGAAGTTTCAAAATGAAAAAATGTCTGTGATTTTGGAAAATCCTTTGTAACTTTTTTAATTTTGGTCCTAGAAAAATGCGTCTAAAGAAGAAGTTGCATGGTTTTGTTCCAGTTAATAGGAAAAATGTCAAAAACCCTCCAAAAATAAACTGGCAAAAAGTTACCGAAAGTTGAAGTTTCAAAATGAAAAAATGTCTGTGATTTTGGAAAATCCTTTGTAACTTTTTTAATTTTGGTCCTAGAAAAATGCGTCTAAAGAAGAAGTTGCATGGTTTTGTTCCAGTTAATAGGAAAAATGTCAAAAACCCTCCAAAAATAAACTGGCAAAAAGTTACCAAAAATTAAAGTATCAAAATGAAAAAATGTCTGTGATTTTGGAAAATCCTTTGTAACTTTTTTAATTTTGGTCCTAGAAAAATGCGTCTAAAGAAGAAGTTGCATGGTTTTGTTCCAGTTAATAGGAAAAATGTCAAAAACCCTCCAAAAATAAACTGGCAAAAAGTTACCAAAAATTAAAGTTTCAAAATGAAAAAATGTCTGTGATTTTGGAAAATCCTTTGTAACTTTTTTAATTTTGGTCCTAGAAAAATGCGTCTAAAGAAGAAGTTGCATGGTTTTGTTCCAGTTAATAGGAAAAATGTCAAAAACCCTCCAAAAATAAACTGGCAAAAAGTTACCGAAAATTGAAGTTTCAAAATGAAAAAATGTCTGTGATTTTGGAAAATCCTTTGTAACTTTTTTAATTTTGGTCCTAGAAAAATGCGTCTAAAGAAGAAGTTGCATGGTTTTGTTCCAGTTAATAGGAAAAATGTCAAAAACCCTCCAAAAATAAACTGGCAAAAAGTTACCAAAAATTAAAGTATCAAAATGAAAAAATGTCTGTGATTTTGGAAAATCCTTTGTAACTTTTTTAATTTTGGTCCTAGAAAAATGCGTCTAAAGAAGAAGTTGCATGGTTTTGTTCCAGTTAATAGGAAAAATGTCAAAAACCCTCCAAAAATAAACTGGCAAAAAGTTACCAAAAATTGAAGTTTCAAAATGAAAAAATGTCTGTGATTTTGGAAAATCCTTTGTAACTTTTTTAATTTTGGTCCTAGAAAAATGCGTCTAAAGAAGAAGTTGCATGGTTTTGTTCCAGTTAATAGGAAAAATGTCAAAAACCCTCCAAAAATAAACTGGCAAAAAGTTACCAAAAATTGAAGTTTCAAAATGAAAAAATGTCTGTGATTTTGGAAAATCCTTTGTAACTTTTTTAATTTTGGTCCTAGAAAAATGCGTCTAAAGAAGAAGTTGCATGGTTTTGTTCCAGTTAATAGGAAAAATGTCAAAAACCCTCCAAAAATAAACTGGCAAAAAGTTACCAAAAATTAAAGTTTCAAAATGAAAAAATGTCTGTGATTTTGGAAAATCCTTTGTAACTTTTTTAATTTTGGTCCTAGAAAAATGCGTCTAAAGAAGAAGTTGCATGGTTTTGTTCCAGTTAATAGGAAAAATGTCAAAAACCCTCCAAAAATAAACTGGCAAAAAGTTACCAAAAATTAAAGTTTCAAAATGAAAAAATGTCTGTGATTTTGGAAAATCCTTTGTAACTTTTTTAATTTTGGTCCTAGAAAAATGCGTCTAAAGAAGAAGTTGCATGGTTTTGTTCCAGTTAATAGGAAAAATGTCAAAAACCCTCCAAAAATAAACTGGCAAAAAGTTACCAAAAGTTGAAGTTTCAAAATGAAAAAATGTCTGTGATTTTGGAAAATCCTTTGTAACTTTTTTAATTTTGGTCCTAGAAAAATGCGTCTAAAGAAGAAGTTGCATGGTTTTGTTCCAGTTAATAGGAAAAATGTCAAAAACCCTCCAAAAATAAACTGGCAAAAAGTTACCAAAAATTGAAGTTTCAAAATGAAAAAATGTCTGTGATTTTGGAAAATCCTTTGTAACTTTTTTAATTTTGGTCCTAGAAAAATGCGTCTAAAGAAGAAGTTGCATGGTTTTGTTCCAGTTAATAGGAAAAATGTCAAAAACCCTCCAAAAATAAACTGGCAAAAAGTTACCAAAAATTAAAGTTTTCAAAATGAAAAAATGTCTGTGATTTTGGAAAATCCTTTGTAACTTTTTTAATTTTGGTCCTAGAAAAATGCGTCTAAAGAAGAAGTTGCATGGTTTTGTTCCAGTTAATAGGAAAAATGTCAAAAACCCTCCAAAAATAAACTGGCAAAAAGTTACCAAAAATTGAAATTTCAAAATGAAAAAATGTCTGTGATTTTGGAAAATCCTTTGTAACTTTTTTAATTTTGGTCCTAGAAAAATGCGTCTAAAGAAGAAGTTGCATGGTTTTGTTCCAGTTAATAGGAAAAATGTCAAAAACCCTCCAAAAATAAACTGGCAAAAAGTTACCAAAAATTAAAGTTTCAAAATGAAAAAATGTCTGTGATTTTGGAAAATCCTTTGTAACTTTTTTAATTTTGGTCCTAGAAAAATGCGTCTAAAGAAGAAGTTGCATGGTTTTGTTCCAGTTAATAGGAAAAATGTCAAAAACCCTCCAAAAATAAACTGGCAAAAAGTTACCAAAAATTAAAGTTTCAAAATGAAAAAATGTCTGTGATTTTGGAAAATCCTTTGTAACTTTTTTAATTTTGGTCCTAGAAAAATGCGTCTAAAGAAGAAGTTGCATGGTTTTGTTCCAGTTAATAGGAAAAATGTCAAAAACCCTCCAAAAATAAACTGGCAAAAAGTTACCAAAAATTGAATTTTCAAAATGAAAAAATGTCTGTGATTTTGGAAAATCCTTTGTAACTTTTTTAATTTTGGTCCTAGAAAAATGCGTCTAAAGAAGAAGTTGCATGGTTTTGTTCCAGATAATAAAAAAAAAGTCAAAAACCCTCCAAAAATAAACTGGCAAAAAGTTACCAAAAATTAAAGTATCAAAATGAAAAAATGTCTGTGATTTTGGAAAATCCTTTGTAACTTTTTTAATTTTGGTCCTAGAAAAATGCGTCTAAAGAAGAAGTTGCATGGTTTTGTTCCAGTTAATAGGAAAAATGTCAAAAACCCTCCAAAAATAAACTGGCAAAAAGTTACTGAAAGTTGAAATTTCAAAATGAAAAAATGTCTGTGATTTTGGAAAATCCTTTGTAACTTTTTTAATTTTGGTCCTAGAAAAATGCGTCTAAAGAAGAAGTTGCATGGTTTTGTTCCAGTTAATAGGAAAAATGTCAAAAACCCTCCAAAAATAAACTGGCAAAAAGTTACCAAAAATTAAAGTTTCAAAATGAAAAAATGTCTGTGATTTTGGAAAATCCTTTGTAACTTTTTTAATTTTGGTCCTAGAAAAATGCGTCTAAAGAAGAAGTTGCATGGTTTTGTTCCAGTTAATAGGAAAAATGTCAAAAACCCTCCAAAAATAAACTGGCAAAAAGTTACCAAAAATTGAAGTTTCAAAATGAAAAAATGTCTGTGATTTTGGAAAATCCTTTGTAACTTTTTTAATTTTGGTCCTAGAAAAATGCGTCTAAAGAAGAAGTTGCATGGTTTTGTTCCAGTTAATAGGAAAAAATGTCAAAAACCCTCCAAAAATAAACTGGCAAAAAGTTACCAAAAATTAAAGTTTCAAAATGAAAAAATGTCTGTGATTTTGGAAAATCCTTTGTAACTTTTTTAATTTTGGTCCTAGAAAAATGCGTCTAAAGAAGAAGTTGCATGGTTTTGTTCCAGTTAATAGGAAAAATGTCAAAAACCCTCCAAAAATAAACTGGCAAAAAGTTACCAAAAATTGAAAGTTTCAAAATGAAAAAATGTCTGTGATTTTGGAAAATCCTTTGTAACTTTTTTAATTTTGGTCCTAGAAAAATGCGTCTAAAGAAGAAGTTGCATGGTTTTGTTCCAGTTAATAGGAAAAATGTCAAAAACCCTCCAAAAATAAACTGGCAAAAAGTTACCAAAAGTTGAAGTTTCAAAATGAAAAAATGTCTGTGATTTTGGAAAATCCTTTGTAACTTTTTTAATTTTGGTCCTAGAAAAATGCGTCTAAAGAAGAAGTTGCATGGTTTTGTTCCAGTTAATAGGAAAAATGTCAAAAACCCTCCAAAAATAAACTGGCAAAAAGTTACCAAAAATTAAAGTTTCAAAATGAAAAAATGTCTGTGATTTTGGAAAATCCTTTGTAACTTTTTTAATTTTGGTCCTAGAAAAATGCGTCTAAAGAAGAAGTTGCATGGTTTTGTTCCAGTTAATAGGAAAAATGTCAAAAACCCTCCAAAAATAAACTGGCAAAAAGTTACCGAAAGTTGAAGTTTCAAAATGAAAAAATGTCTGTGATTTTGGAAAATCCTTTGTAACTTTTTTAATTTTGGTCCTAGAAAAATGCGTCTAAAGAAGAAGTTGCATGGTTTTGTTCCAGTTAATAGGAAAAATGTCAAAAACCCTCCAAAAATAAACTGGCAAAAAGTTACCAAAAATTGAAGTTTCAAAATGAAAAAATGTCTGTGATTTTGGAAAATCCTTTGTAACTTTTTTAATTTTGGTCCTAGAAAAATGCGTCTAAAGAAGAAGTTGCATGGTTTTGTTCCAGTTAATAGGAAAAATGTCAAAAACCCTCCAAAAATAAACTGGCAAAAAGTTACCAAAAATTAAAGTATCAAAATGAAAAAATGTCTGTGATTTTGGAAAATCCTTTGTAACTTTTTTAATTTTGGTCCTAGAAAAATGCGTCTAAAGAAGAAGTTGCATGGTTTTGTTCCAGTTAATAGGAAAAATGTCAAAAACCCTCCAAAAATAAACTGGCAAAAAGTTACCAAAAATTGAAGTTTCAAAATGAAAAAATGTCTGTGATTTTGGAAAATCCTTTGTAACTTTTTTAATTTTGGTCCTAGAAAAATGCGTCTAAAGAAGAAGTTGCATGGTTTTGTTCCAGTTAATAGGAAAAATGTCAAAAACCCTCCAAAAATAAACTGGCAAAAAGTTACCAAAAATTGAAGTTTCAAAATGAAAAAATGTCTGTGATTTTGGAAAATCCTTTGTAACTTTTTTAATTTTGGTCCTAGAAAAATGCGTCTAAAGAAGAAGTTGCATGGTTTTGTTCCAGTTAATAGGAAAAATGTCAAAAACCCTCCAAAAATAAACTGGCAAAAAGTTACCAAAAATTGAAGTTTCAAAATGAAAAAATGTCTGTGATTTTGGAAAATCCTTTGTAACTTTTTTAATTTTGGTCCTAGAAAAATGCGTCTAAAGAAGAAGTTGCATGGTTTTGTTCCAGTTAATAGGAAAAATGTCAAAAACCCTCCAAAAATAAACTGGCAAAAAGTTACCAAAAATTGAAGTTTCAAAATGAAAAAATGTCTGTGATTTTGGAAAATCCTTTGTAACTTTTTTAATTTTGGTCCTAGAAAAATGCGTCTAAAGAAGAAGTTGCATGGTTTTGTTCCAGTTAATAGGAAAAATGTCAAAAACCCTCCAAAAATAAACTGGCAAAAAGTTACCAAAAATTAAAGTTTCAAAATGAAAAAATGTCTGTGATTTTGGAAAATCCTTTGTAACTTTTTTAATTTTGGTCCTAGAAAAATGCGTCTAAAGAAGAAGTTGCATGGTTTTGTTCCAGTTAATAGGAAAAATGTCAAAAACCCTCCAAAAATAAACTGGCAAAAAGTTACCAAAAGTTGAAGTTTCAAAATGAAAAAATGTCTGTGATTTTGGAAAATCCTTTGTAACTTTTTTAATTTTGGTCCTAGAAAAATGCGTCTAAAGAAGAAGTTGCATGGTTTTGTTCCAGTTAATAGGAAAAATGTCAAAAACCCTCCAAAAATAAACTGGCAAAAAGTTACCAAAAATTAAAGTTTCAAAATGAAAAAATGTCTGTGATTTTGGAAAATCCTTTGTAACTTTTTTAATTTTGGTCCTAGAAAAATGCGTCTAAAGAAGAAGTTGCATGGTTTTGTTCCAGTTAATAGGAAAAATGTCAAAAACCCTCCAAAAATAAACTGGCAAAAAGTTACAGAAAGTTGAAGTTTCAAAATGAAAAAATGTCTGTGATTTTGGAAAATCCTTTGTAACTTTTTTAATTTTGGTCCTAGAAAAATGCGTCTAAAGAAGAAGTTGCATGGTTTTGTTCCAGTTAATAGGAAAAATGTCAAAAACCCTCCAAAAATAAACTGGCAAAAAGTTACCAAAAATTAAAGTTTCAAAATGAAAAAATGTCTGTGATTTTGGAAAATCCTTTGTAACTTTTTTAATTTTGGTCCTAGAAAAATGCGTCTAAAGAAGAAGTTGCATGGTTTTGTTCCAGTTAATAGGAAAAATGTCAAAAACCCTCCAAAAATAAACTGGCAAAAAGTTACCAAAAGTTGAAGTTTCAAAATGAAAAAATGTCTGTGATTTTGGAAAATCCTTTGTAACTTTTTTAATTTTGGTCCTAGAAAAATGCGTCTAAAGAAGAAGTTGCATGGTTTTGTTCCAGTTAATAGGAAAAATGTCAAAAACCCTCCAAAAATAAACTGGCAAAAAGTTACCAAAAATTGAAGTTTCAAAATGAAAAAATGTCTGTGATTTTGGAAAATCCTTTGTAACTTTTTTAATTTTGGTCCTAGAAAAATGCGTCTAAAGAAGAAGTTGCATGGTTTTGTTCCAGTTAATAGGAAAAATGTCAAAAACCCTCCAAAAATAAACTGGCAAAAAGTTACAGAAAGTTGAAGTTTCAAAATGAAAAAATGTCTGTGATTTTGGAAAATCCTTTGTAACTTTTTTAATTTTGGTCCTAGAAAAATGCGTCTAAAGAAGAAGTTGCATGGTTTTGTTCCAGTTAATAGGAAAAATGTCAAAAACCCTCCAAAAATAAACTGGCAAAAAGTTACCAAAAATTGAAGTTTCAAAATGAAAAAATGTCTGTGATTTTGGAAAATCCTTTGTAACTTTTTTAATTTTGGTCCTAGAAAAATGCGTCTAAAGAAGAAGTTGCATGGTTTTGTTCCAGTTAATAGGAAAAATGTCAAAAACCCTCCAAAAATATACTGGCAAAAAGTTACCAAAAATTGAATTTTCAAAATGAAAAAATGTCTGTGATTTTGGAAAATCCTTTGTAACTTTTTTAATTTTGGTCCTAGAAAAATGCGTCTAAAGAAGAAGTTGCATGGTTTTGTTCCAGTTAATAGGAAAAATGTCAAAAACCCTCCAAAAATAAACTGGCAAAAAGTTACCAAAAATTAAAGTTTCAAAATGAAAAAATGTCTGTGATTTTGGAAAATCCTTTGTAACTTTTTTAATTTTGGTCCTAGAAAAATGCGTCTAAAGAAGAAGTTGCATGGTTTTGCTCCAGTTAATAGGAAAAAAGTAAAAAACTCTCCAAAAATAAACTGGCAAAAAGTTACCGAAAGTTGAAGTTTCAAAATGAAAAAATGTCTGTGATTTTGGAAAATCCTTTGTAACTTTTTTAATTTTGGTCCTAGAAAAATGCGTCTAAAGAAGAAGTTGCATGGTTTTGTTCCAGTTAATAGGAAAAATGTCAAAAACCCTCCAAAAATAAACTGGCAAAAAGTTACCAAAAATTGAATTTTCAAAATGAAAAAATGTCTGTGATTTTGGAAAATCCTTTGTAACTTTTTTAATTTTGGTCCTAGAAAAATGCGTCTAAAGAAGAAGTTGCATGGTTTTGTTCCAGTTAATAGGAAAAATGTCAAAAACCCTCCAAAAATAAACTGGCAAAAAGTTACCTAAAATTTATGTTTCAAAATGAAAAAATGTCTGTGATTTTGGAAAATCCTTTGTAACTTTTTTAATTTTGGTCCTAGAAAAATGCGTCTAAAGAAGAAGTTGCATGGTTTTGTTCCAGTTAATAGGAAAAATGTCAAAAACTCTCCAAAAATAAACTGGCAAAAAGTTACCAAAAATTGAAGTTTCAAATTGAAAAAATGTCTGTGATTTTGGAAAATCCTTTGTAACTTTTTTAATTTTGGTCCTAGAAAAATACGTCTAAAGAAGAAGTTGCATAATTTTGTTCCAGTTAATAGGAAAAATGTCAAAAACCCTTCAAAAATAAACTGGCAAAAAGTTACCAAAAATTAAAGTTTCAAAATGAAAAAATGTCTGTGATTTTGGAAAATCCTTTGTAACTTTTTTAATTTTGGTCCTAGAAAAATGCGTCTAAAGAAGAAGTTGCATGGTTTTGTTCCAGTTAATAGGAAAAATGTTAAAAACCCTCCAAAAATAAACTGGCAAAAAGTTACCAAAAATTGAAGTTTCAAAATGAAAAAATGTCTGTGATTTTGGAAAATCCTTTGTAACTTTTTTAATTTTGGTCCTAGAAAAATGCGTCTAAAGAAGAAGTTGCATGGTTTTGTTCCAGTTAATAGGAAAAATGTCAAAAACCCTCCAAAAATAAACTGGCAAAAAGTTACCAAAAATTAAAGTTTCAAAATGAAAAAATGTCTGTGATTTTGGAAAATCCTTTGTAACTTTTTTAATTTTGGTCCTAGAAAAATGCGTCTAAAGAAGAAGTTGCATGGTTTTGTTCCAGTTAATAGGAAAAATGTCAAAAACCCTCCAAAAATAAACTGGCAAAAAGTTACTACAAAATTAATGTTTCAAAATGAAAAAATGTCTGTGATTTTGGAAAATCCTTTGTAACTTTTTTAATTTTGGTCCTAGAAAAATGCGTCTAAAGAAGAAGTTGCATGGTTTTGTTCCAGTTAATAGGAAAAATGTCAAAAACCCTCCAAAAATAAACTGGCAAAAAGTTACCAAAAATTGAAGTTTCAAAATGAAAAAATGTCTGTGATTTTGGAAAATCCTTTGTAACTTTTTTAATTTTTGGTCCTAGAAAAATGCGTCTAAAGAAGAAGTTGCATGGTTTTGTTCCAGTTAATAGGAAAAATGTCAAAAACCCTCCAAAAATAAACTGGCAAAAAGTTACCAAAAATTGAATTTTCAAAATGAAAAAATGTCTGTGATTTTGGAAAATCCTTTGTAACTTTTTTAATTTTGGTCCTAGAAAAATGCGTCTAAAGAAGAAGTTGCATGGTTTTGTTCCAGTTAATAGGAAAAATGTCAAAAACCCTCCAAAAATAAACTGGCAAAAAGTTACCAAAAATTAAAGTTTCAAAATGAAAAAATGTCTGTGATTTTGGAAAATCCTTTGTAACTTTTTTAATTTTGGTCCTAGAAAAATGCGTCTAAAGAAGAAGTTGCATGGTTTTGTTCCAGTTAATAGGAAAAATGTCAAAAACCCTCCAAAAATAAACTGGCAAAAAGTTACCGAAATTTGAAGTTTCAAAATGAAAAAATGTCTGTGATTTTGGAAAATCCTTTGTAACTTTTTTAATTTTGGTCCTAGAAAAATGCGTCTAAAGAAGAAGTTGCATGGTTTTGTTCCAGTTAATAGGAAAAATGTCAAAAACCCTCCAAAAATAAACTGGCAAAAAGTTACCAAAAATTAAAGTTTCAAAATGAAAAAATGTCTGTGATTTTGGAAAATCCTTTGTAACTTTTTTAATTTTGGTCCTAGAAAAATGCGTCTAAAGAAGAAGTTGCATGGTTTTGTTCCAGTTAATAGGAAAAATGTCAAAAACCCTCCAAAAATAAACTGGCAAAAAGTTACCAAAAATTGAAGTTTCAAAATGAAAAAATGTCTGTGATTTTGGAAAATCCTTTGTAACTTTTTTAATTTTGGTCCTAGAAAAATGCGTCTAAAGAAGAAGTTGCATGGTTTTGTTCCAGTTAATAGAAAAAATGTCAAAAACCCTCCAAAAATAAACTGGCAAAAAGTTACCAAAAATTAAAGTTTCAAAATGAAAAAATGTCTGTGATTTTGGAAAATCCTTTGTAACTTTTTTAATTTTGGTCCTAGAAAAATGCGTCTAAAGAAGAAGTTGCATGGTTTTGTTCCAGTTAATAGGAAAAATGTCAAAAACCCTCCAAAAATAAACTGGCAAAAAGTTACCAAAAGTTGAAGTTTCAAAATGAAAAAATGTCTGTGATTTTGGAAAATCCTTTGTAACTTTTTTAATTTTGGTCCTAGAAAAATGCGTCTAAAGAAGAAGTTGCATGGTTTTGTTCCAGTTAATAGGAAAAATGTCAAAAACCCTCCAAAAATAAACTGGCAAAAAGTTACCAAAAATTAAAGTATCAAAATGAAAAAATGTCTGTGATTTTGGAAAATCCTTTGTAACTTTTTTAATTTTGGTCCTAGAAAAATGCGTCTAAAGAAGAAGTTGCATGGTTTTGTTCCAGTTAATAGGAAAAATGTCAAAAACCCTCCAAAAATAAACTGGCAAAAAGTTACCAAAAATTAAAGTTTCAAAATGAAAAAATGTCTGTGATTTTGGAAAATCCTTTGTAACTTTTTTAATTTTGGTCCTAGAAAAATGCGTCTAAAGAAGAAGTTGCATGGTTTTGTTCCAGTTAATAGGAAAAATGTCAAAAACCCTCCAAAAATAAACTGGCAAAAAGTTACCGAAAATTGAAGTTTCAAAATGAAAAAATGTCTGTGATTTTGGAAAAACCTTTGTAACTTTTTTAATTTTGGTCCTAGAAAAATGCGTCTAAAGAAGAAGTTGCATGGTTTTGTTCCAGTTAATAGGAAAAATTGTCAAAAACCCTCCAAAAATAAACTGGCAAAAAGTTACCAAAAATTAAAGTTTCAAAATGAAAAAATGTCTGTGATTTTGGAAAATCCTTTGTAACTTTTTTAATTTTGGTCCTAGAAAAATGCGTCTAAAGAAGAAGTTGCATGGTTTTGTTCCAGTTAATAGGAAAAATGTCAAAAACCCTCCAAAAATAAACTGGCAAAAAGTTACCAAAAATTAAAGTTTCAAAATGAAAAAATGTCTGTGATTTTGGAAAATCCTTTGTAACTTTTTTAATTTTGGTCCTAGAAAAATGCGTCTAAAGAAGAAGTTGCATGGTTTTGTTCCAGTTAATAGGAAAAATGTCAAAAACCCTCCAAAAATAAACTGGCAAAAAGTTACCAAAAATTGAAGTTTCAAAATGAAAAAATGTCTGTGATTTTGGAAAATCCTTTGTAACTTTTTTAATTTTGGTCCTAGAAAAATGCGTCTAAAGAAGAAGTTGCATGGTTTTGTTCCAGTTAATAGAAAAAATGTCAAAAACCCTCCAAAAATAAACTGGCAAAAAGTTACCAAAAATTGAAGTTTCAAAATGAAAAAATGTCTGTGATTTTGGAAAATCCTTTGTAACTTTTTTAATTTTGGTCCTAGAAAAATGCGTCTAAAGAAGAAGTTGCATGGTTTTGTTCCAGTTAATAGGAAAAATGTCAAAAACCCTCCAAAAATAAACTGGCAAAAAGTTACCAAAAATTAAAGTATCAAAATGAAAAAATGTCTGTGATTTTGGAAAATCCTTTGTAACTTTTTTAATTTTGGTCCTAGAAAAATGCGTCTAAAGAAGAAGTTGCATGGTTTTGTTCCAGTTAATAGGAAAAATGTCAAAAACCCTCCAAAAATAAACTGGCAAAAAGTTACCAAAAATTGAAGTTTCAAAATGAAAAAATGTCTGTGATTTTGGAAAATCCTTTGTAACTTTTTTAATTTTGGTCCTAGAAAAATGCGTCTAAAGAAGAAGTTGCATGGTTTTGTTCCAGTTAATAGGAAAAATGTCAAAAACCCTCCAAAAATAAACTGGCAAAAAGTTACCAAAAATTGAAGTTTCAAAATGAAAAAATGTCTGTGATTTTGGAAAATCCTTTGTAACTTTTTTAATTTTGGTCCTAGAAAAATGCGTCTAAAGAAGAAGTTGCATGGTTTTGTTCCAGTTAATAGGAAAAATGTCAAAAACCCTCCAAAAATAAACTGGCAAAAAGTTACCAAAAATTAAAGTTTCAAAATGAAAAAATGTCTGTGATTTTGGAAAATCCTTTGTAACTTTTTTAATTTTGGTCCTAGAAAAATGCGTCTAAAGAAGAAGTTGCATGGTTTTGTTCCAGTTAATAGGAAAAATGTCAAAAACCCTCCAAAAATAAACTGGCAAAAAGTTACCAAAAATTGAAGTTTCAAAATGAAAAAATGTCTGTGATTTTGGAAAATCCTTTGTAACTTTTTTAATTTTGGTCCTAGAAAAATGCGTCTAAAGAAGAAGTTGCATGGTTTTGTTCCAGTTAATAGGAAAAATGTCAAAAACCCTCCAAAAATAAACTGGCAAAAAGTTACCAAAAATTGAAGTTTCAAAATGAAAAAATGTCTGTGATTTTGGAAAATCCTTTGTAACTTTTTTAATTTTGGTCCTAGAAAAATGCGTCTAAAGAAGAAGTTGCATGGTTTTGTTCCAGTTAATAGGAAAAATGTCAAAAACCCTCCAAAAATAAACTGGCAAAAAGTTACCAAAAATTAAAGTTTCAAAATGAAAAAATGTCTGTGATTTTGGAAAATCCTTTGTAACTTTTTTAATTTTGGTCCTAGAAAAATGCGTCTAAAGAAGAAGTTGCATGGTTTTGTTCCAGTTAATAGGAAAAATGTCAAAAACCCTCCAAAAATAAACTGGCAAAAAGTTACCAAAAATTAAAGTTTCAAAATGAAAAAATGTCTGTGATTTTGGAAAATCCTTTGTAACTTTTTTAATTTTGGTCCTAGAAAAATGCGTCTAAAGAAGAAGTTGCATGGTTTTGTTCCAGTTAATAGGAAAAATGTCAAAAACCCTCCAAAAATAAACTGGCAAAAAGTTACCAAAAATTGAAGTTTCAAAATGAAAAAATGTCTGTGATTTTGGAAAATCCTTTGTAACTTTTTTAATTTTGGTCCTAGAAAAATGCGTCTAAAGAAGAAGTTGCATGGTTTTGTTCCAGTTAATAGGAAAAATGTCAAAAACCCTCCAAAAATAAACTGGCAAAAAGTTACCAAAAATTGAAGTTTCAAAATGAAAAAATGTCTGTGATTTTGGAAAATCCTTTGTAACTTTTTTAATTTTGGTCCTAGAAAAATGCGTCTAAAGAAGAAGTTGCATGGTTTTGTTCCAGTTAATAGGAAAAATGTCAAAAACCCTCCAAAAATAAACTGGCAAAAAGTTACCAAAAGTTGAAGTTTCAAAATGAAAAAATGTCTGTGATTTTGGAAAATCCTTTGTAACTTTTTTAATTTTGGTCCTAGAAAAATGCGTCTAAAGAAGAAGTTGCATGGTTTTGTTCCAGTTAATAGGAAAAATGTCAAAAACCCTCCAAAAATAAACTGGCAAAAAGTTACCAAAAATTGAAGTTTCAAAATGAAAAAATGTCTGTGATTTTGGAAAATCCTTTGTAACTTTTTTAATTTTGGTCCTAGAAAAATGCGTCTAAAGAAGAAGTTGCATGGTTTTGTTCCAGTTAATAGGAAAAATGTCAAAAACCCTCCAAAAATAAACTGGCAAAAAGTTACCAAAAATTAAAGTATCAAAATGAAAAAATGTCTGTGATTTTGGAAAATCCTTTGTAACTTTTTTAATTTTGGTCCTAGAAAAATGCGTCTAAAGAAGAAGTTGCATGGTTTTGTTCCAGTTAATAGGAAAAATGTCAAAAACCCTCCAAAAATAAACTGGCAAAAAGTTACCAAAAATTGAAGTTTCAAAATGAAAAAATGTCTGTGATTTTGGAAAATCCTTTGTAACTTTTTTAATTTTGGTCCTAGAAAAATGCGTCTAAAGAAGAAGTTGCATGGTTTTGTTCCAGTTAATAGGAAAAATGTCAAAAACCCTCCAAAAATAAACTGGCAAAAAGTTACAAAAAATTGAAGTTTCAAAATGAAAAAATGTCTGTGATTTTGGAAAATCCTTTGTAACTTTTTTAATTTTGGTCCTAGAAAAATGCGTCTAAAGAAGAAGTTGCATGGTTTTGTTCCAGTTAATAGGAAAAATGTCAAAAACCCTCCAAAAATAAACTGGCAAAAAGTTACCAAAAATTAAAGTTTCAAAATGAAAAAATGTCTGTGATTTTGGAAAATCCTTTGTAACTTTTTTAATTTTGGTCCTAGAAAAATGCGTCTAAAGAAGAAGTTGCATGGTTTTGTTCCAGTTAATAGGAAAAATGTCAAAAACCCTCCAAAAATAAACTGGCAAAAAGTTACCAAAAATTGAAGTTTCAAAATGAAAAAATGTCTGTGATTTTGGAAAATCCTTTGTAACTTTTTTAATTTTGGTCCTAGAAAAATGCGTCTAAAGAAGAAGTTGCATGGTTTTGTTCCAGTTAATAGGAAAAATGTCAAAAACCCTCCAAAAATAAACTGGCAAAAAGTTACCAAAAATTAAAGTTTCAAAATGAAAAAATGTCTGTGATTTTGGAAAATCCTTTGTAACTTTTTTAATTTTGGTCCTAGAAAAATGCGTCTAAAGAAGAAGTTGCATGGTTTTGTTCCAGTTAATAGGAAAAATGTCAAAAACCCTCCAAAAATAAACTGGCAAAAAGTTACCAAAAGTTGAAGTTTCAAAATGAAAAAATGTCTGTGATTTTGGAAAATCCTTTGTAACTTTTTTAATTTTGGTCCTAGAAAAATGCGTCTAAAGAAGAAGTTGCATGGTTTTGTTCCAGTTAATAGGAAAAATGTCAAAAACCCTCCAAAAATAAACTGGCAAAAAGTTACCAAAAATTAAAGTATCAAAATGAAAAAATGTCTGTGATTTTGGAAAATCCTTTGTAACTTTTTTAATTTTGGTCCTAGAAAAATGCGTCTAAAGAAGAAGTTGCATGGTTTTGTTCCAGTTAATAGGAAAAATGTCAAAAACCCTCCAAAAATAAACTGGCAAAAAGTTACCAAAAATTAAAGTATCAAAATGAAAAAATGTCTGTGATTTTGGAAAATCCTTTGTAACTTTTTTAATTTTGGTCCTAGAAAAATGCGTCTAAAGAAGAAGTTGCATGGTTTTGTTCCAGTTAATAGGAAAAATGTCAAAAACCCTCCAAAAATAAACTGGCAAAAAGTTACCAAAAATTAAAGTTTCAAAATGAAAAAATGTCTGTGATTTTGGAAAATCCTTTGTAACTTTTTTAATTTTGGTCCTAGAAAAATGCGTCTAAAGAAGAAGTTGCATGGTTTTGTTCCAGTTAATAGGAAAAATGTCAAAAACCCTCCAAAAATAAACTGGCAAAAAGTTACCGAAAATTGAAGTTTCAAAATGAAAAAATGTCTGTGATTTTGGAAAAACCTTTGTAACTTTTTTAATTTTGGTCCTAGAAAAATGCGTCTAAAGAAGAAGTTGCATGGTTTTGTTCCAGTTAATAGGAAAAATGTCAAAAACCCTCCAAAAATAAACTGGCAAAAAGTTACCAAAAATTGAAGTTTCAAAATGAAAAAATGTCTGTGATTTTGGAAAATCCTTTGTAACTTTTTTAATTTTGGTCCTAGAAAAATGCGTCTAAAGAAGAAGTTGCATGGTTTTGTTCCAGTTAATAGGAAAAATGTCAAAAACCCTCCAAAAATAAACTGGCAAAAAGTTACCAAAAATTGAAGTTTCAAAATGAAAAAATGTCTGTGATTTTGGAAAATCCTTTGTAACTTTTTTAATTTTGGTCCTAGAAAAATGCGTCTAAAGAAGAAGTTGCATGGTTTTGTTCCAGTTAATAGGAAAAATGTCAAAAACCCTCCAAAAATAAACTGGCAAAAAGTTACCAAAAATTAAAGTATCAAAATGAAAAAATGTCTGTGATTTTGGAAAATCCTTTGTAACTTTTTTAATTTTGGTCCTAGAAAAATGCGTCTAAAGAAGAAGTTGCATGGTTTTGTTCCAGTTAATAGGAAAAATGTCAAAAACCCTCCAAAAATAAACTGGCAAAAAGTTACCAAAAATTGAAGTTTCAAAATGAAAAAATGTCTGTGATTTTGGAAAATCCTTTGTAACTTTTTTAATTTTGGTCCTAGAAAAATGCGTCTAAAGAAGAAGTTGCATGGTTTTGTTCCAGTTAATAGGAAAAATGTCAAAAACCCTCCAAAAATAAACTGGCAAAAAGTTACCAAAAATTAAAGTATCAAAATGAAAAAATGTCTGTGATTTTGGAAAATCCTTTGTAACTTTTTTAATTTTGGTCCTAGAAAAATGCGTCTAAAGAAGAAGTTGCATGGTTTTGTTCCAGTTAATAGGAAAAATGTCAAAAACCCTCCAAAAATAAACTGGCAAAAAGTTACCAAAAATTAAAGTTTCAAAATGAAAAAATGTCTGTGATTTTGGAAAATCCTTTGTAACTTTTTTAATTTTGGTCCTAGAAAAATGCGTCTAAAGAAGAAGTTGCATGGTTTTGTTCCAGTTAATAGGAAAAATGTCAAAAACCCTCCAAAAATAAACTGGCAAAAAGTTACCAAAAGTTGAAGTTTCAAAATGAAAAAATGTCTGTGATTTTGGAAAATCCTTTGTAACTTTTTTAATTTTGGTCCTAGAAAAATGCGTCTAAAGAAGAAGTTGCATGGTTTTGTTCCAGTTAATAGGAAAAATGTCAAAAACCCTCCAAAAATAAACTGGCAAAAAGTTACCAAAAGTTGAAGTTTCAAAATGAAAAAATGTCTGTGATTTTGGAAAATCCTTTGTAACTTTTTTAATTTTGGTCCTAGAAAAATGCGTCTAAAGAAGAAGTTGCATGGTTTTGTTCCAGTTAATAGGAAAAATGTCAAAAACCCTCCAAAAATAAACTGGCAAAAAGTTACCAAAAATTGAATTTTCAAAATGAAAAAATGTCTGTGATTTTGGAAAATCCTTTGTAACTTTTTTAATTTTGGTCCTAGAAAAATGCGTCTAAAGAAGAAGTTGCATGGTTTTGTTCCAGTTAATAGGAAAAATGTCAAAAACCCTCCAAAAATAAACTGGCAAAAAGTTACCAAAAATTAAAGTATCAAAATGAAAAAATGTCTGTGATTTTGGAAAATCCTTTGTAACTTTTTTAATTTTGGTCCTAGAAAAATGCGTCTAAAGAAGAAGTTGCATGGTTTTGTTCCAGTTAATAGGAAAAATGTCAAAAACCCTCCAAAAATAAACTGGCAAAAAGTTACCAAAAATTGAATTTTCAAAATGAAAAAATGTCTGTGATTTTGGAAAATCCTTTGTAACTTTTTTAATTTTGGTCCTAGAAAAATGCGTCTAAAGAAGAAGTTGCATGGTTTTGTTCCAGTTAATAGGAAAAATGTCAAAAACCCTCCAAAAATAAACTGGCAAAAAGTTACCAAAAATTGAAGTTTCAAAATGAAAAAATGTCTGTGATTTTGGAAAATCCTTTGTAACTTTTTTAATTTTGGTCCTAGAAAAATGCGTCTAAAGAAGAAGTTGCATGGTTTTGTTCCAGTTAATAGGAAAAATGTCAAAAACCCTCCAAAAATAAACTGGCAAAAAGTTACCAAAAATTGAATTTTCAAAATGAAAAAATGTCTGTGATTTTGGAAAATCCTTTGTAACTTTTTTAATTTTGGTCCTAGAAAAATGCGTCTAAAGAAGAAGTTGCATGGTTTTGTTCCAGTTAATAGGAAAAATGTCAAAAACCCTCCAAAAATAAACTGGCAAAAAGTTACCAAAAATTGAATTTTCAAAATGAAAAAATGTCTGTGATTTTGGAAAATCCTTTGTAACTTTTTTAATTTTGGTCCTAGAAAAATGCGTCTAAAGAAGAAGTTGCATGGTTTTGTTCCAGTTAATAGGAAAAATGTCAAAAACCCTCCAAAAATAAACTGGCAAAAAGTTACCAAAAGTTGAAGTTTCAAAATGAAAAAATGTCTGTGATTTTGGAAAATCCTTTGTAACTTTTTTAATTTTGGTCCTAGAAAAATGCGTCTAAAGAAGAAGTTGCATGGTTTTGTTCCAGTTAATAGGAAAAATGTCAAAAACCCTCCAAAAATAAACTGGCAAAAAGTTACCAAAAATTGAATTTTCAAAATGAAAAAATGTCTGTGATTTTGGAAAATCCTTTGTAACTTTTTTAATTTTGGTCCTAGAAAAATGCGTCTAAAGAAGAAGTTGCATGGTTTTGTTCCAGTTAATAGGAAAAATGTCAAAAACCCTCCAAAAATAAACTGGCAAAAAGTTACCAAAAATTGAAGTTTCAAAATGAAAAAATGTCTGTGATTTTGGAAAATCCTTTGTAACTTTTTTAATTTTGGTCCTAGAAAAATGCGTCTAAAGAAGAAGTTGCATGGTTTTGTTCCAGTTAATAGGAAAAATGTCAAAAACCCTCCAAAAATAAACTGGCAAAAAGTTACCAAAAATTGAATTTTCAAAATGAAAAAATGTCTGTGATTTTGGAAAATCCTTTGTAACTTTTTTAATTTTGGTCCTAGAAAAATGCGTCTAAAGAAGAAGTTGCATGGTTTTGTTCCAGTTAATAGGAAAAATGTCAAAAACCCTCCAAAAATAAACTGGCAAAAAGTTACCAAAAATTGAAGTTTCAAAATGAAAAAATGTCTGTGATTTTGGAAAATCCTTTGTAACTTTTTTAATTTTGGTCCTAGAAAAATGCGTCTAAAGAAGAAGTTGCATGGTTTTGTTCCAGTTAATAGGAAAAATGTCAAAAACCCTCCAAAAATAAACTGGCAAAAAGTTACCAAAAATTAAAGTTTCAAAATGAAAAAATGTCTGTGATTTTGGAAAATCCTTTGTAACTTTTTTAATTTTGGTCCTAGAAAAATGCGTCTAAAGAAGAAGTTGCATGGTTTTGTTCCAGTTAATAGGAAAAATGTCAAAAACCCTCCAAAAATAAACTGGCAAAAAGTTACCAAAAATTAAAGTATCAAAATGAAAAAATGTCTGTGATTTTGGAAAATCCTTTGTAACTTTTTTAATTTTGGTCCTAGAAAAATGCGTCTAAAGAAGAAGTTGCATGGTTTTGTTCCAGTTAATAGGAAAAATGTCAAAAACCCTCCAAAAATAAACTGGCAAAAAGTTACCGAAAGTTGAAGTTTCAAAATGAAAAAATGTCTGTGATTTTGGAAAATCCTTTGTAACTTTTTTAATTTTGGTCCTAGAAAAATGCGTCTAAAGAAGAAGTTGCATGGTTTTGTTCCAGTTAATAGGAAAAATGTCAAAAACCCTCCAAAAATAAACTGGCAAAAAGTTACCAAAAATTAAAGTATCAAAATGAAAAAATGTCTGTGATTTTGGAAAATCCTTTGTAACTTTTTTAATTTTGGTCCTAGAAAAATGCGTCTAAAGAAGAAGTTGCATGGTTTTGTTCCAGTTAATAGGAAAAATGTCAAAAACCCTCCAAAAATAAACTGGCAAAAAGTTACCAAAAATTAAAGTATCAAAATGAAAAAATGTCTGTGATTTTGGAAAATCCTTTGTAACTTTTTTAATTTTGGTCCTAGAAAAATGCGTCTAAAGAAGAAGTTGCATGGTTTTGTTCCAGTTAATAGGAAAAATGTCAAAAACCCTCCAAAAATAAACTGGCAAAAAGTTACCAAAAATTAAAGTATCAAAATGAAAAAATGTCTGTGATTTTGGAAAATCCTTTGTAACTTTTTTAATTTTGGTCCTAGAAAAATGCGTCTAAAGAAGAAGTTGCATGGTTTTGTTCCAGTTAATAGGAAAAATGTCAAAAACCCTCCAAAAATAAACTGGCAAAAAGTTACCGAAAGTTGAATTTTCAAAATGAAAAAATGTCTGTGATTTTGGAAAATCCTTTGTAACTTTTTTAATTTTGGTCCTAGAAAAATGCGTCTAAAGAAGAAGTTGCATGGTTTTGTTCCAGTTAATAGAAAAAATGTCAAAAACCCTCCAAAAATAAACTGGCAAAAAGTTACCAAAAATTGAAGTTTCAAAATGAAAAAATGTCTGTGATTTTGGAAAATCCTTTGTAACTTTTTTAATTTTGGTCCTAGAAAAATGCGTCTAAAGAAGAAGTTGCATGGTTTTGTTCCAGTTAATAGGAAAAATGTCAAAAACCCTCCAAAAATAAACTGGCAAAAAGTTACCAAAAATTAAAGTTTCAAAATGAAAAAATGTCTGTGATTTTGGAAAATCCTTTGTAACTTTTTTAATTTTGGTCCTAGAAAAATGCGTCTAAAGAAGAAGTTGCATGGTTTTGTTCCAGTTAATAGGAAAAATGTCAAAAACCCTCCAAAAATAAACTGGCAAAAAGTTACCAAAAATTAAAGTATCAAAATGAAAAAATGTCTGTGATTTTGGAAAATCCTTTGTAACTTTTTTAATTTTGGTCCTAGAAAAATGCGTCTAAAGAAGAAGTTGCATGGTTTTGTTCCAGTTAATAGGAAAAATGTCAAAAACCCTCCAAAAATAAACTGGCAAAAAGTTACCAAAAATTGAATTTTCAAAATGAAAAAATGTCTGTGATTTTGGAAAATCCTTTGTAACTTTTTTAATTTTGGTCCTAGAAAAATGCGTCTAAAGAAGAAGTTGCATGGTTTTGTTCCAGTTAATAGGAAAAATGTCAAAAACCCTCCAAAAATAAACTGGCAAAAAGTTACCAAAAATTAAAGTATCAAAATGAAAAAATGTCTGTGATTTTGGAAAATCCTTTGTAACTTTTTTAATTTTGGTCCTAGAAAAATGCGTCTAAAGAAGAAGTTGCATGGTTTTGTTCCAGTTAATAGGAAAAATGTCAAAAACCCTCCAAAAATAAACTGGCAAAAAGTTACCAAAAGTTGAAGTTTCAAAATGAAAAAATGTCTGTGATTTTGGAAAATCCTTTGTAACTTTTTTAATTTTGGTCCTAGAAAAATGCGTCTAAAGAAGAAGTTGCATGGTTTTGTTCCAGTTAATAGGAAAAATGTCAAAAACCCTCCAAAAATAAACTGGCAAAAAGTTACCAAAAGTTGAAGTTTCAAAATGAAAAAATGTCTGTGATTTTGGAAAATCCTTTGTAACTTTTTTAATTTTGGTCCTAGAAAAATGCGTCTAAAGAAGAAGTTGCATGGTTTTGTTCCAGTTAATAGAAAAAATGTCAAAAACCCTCCAAAAATAAACTGGCAAAAAGTTACCAAAAATTGAATTTTCAAAATGAAAAAATGTCTGTGATTTTGGAAAATCCTTTGTAACTTTTTTAATTTTGGTCCTAGAAAAATGCGTCTAAAGAAGAAGTTGCATGGTTTTGTTCCAGTTAATAGGAAAAATGTCAAAAACCCTCCAAAAATAAACTGGCAAAAAGTTACCAAAAATTAAAGTATCAAAATGAAAAAATGTCTGTGATTTTGGAAAATCCTTTGTAACTTTTTTAATTTTGGTCCTAGAAAAATGCGTCTAAAGAAGAAGTTGCATGGTTTTGTTCCAGTTAATAGGAAAAATGTCAAAAACCCTCCAAAAATAAACTGGCAAAAAGTTACCAAAAGTTGAATTTTCAAAATGAAAAAATGTCTGTGATTTTGGAAAATCCTTTGTAACTTTTTTAATTTTGGTCCTAGAAAAATGCGTCTAAAGAAGAAGTTGCATGGTTTTGTTCCAGTTAATAGAAAAAATGTCAAAAACCCTCCAAAAATAAACTGGCAAAAAGTTACCAAAAATTGAATTTTCAAAATGAAAAAATGTCTGTGATTTTGGAAAATCCTTTGTAACTTTTTTAATTTTGGTCCTAGAAAAATGCGTCTAAAGAAGAAGTTGCATGGTTTTGTTCCAGTTAATAGGAAAAATGTCAAAAACCCTCCAAAAATAAACTGGCAAAAAGTTACCAAAAGTTGAAGTTTCAAAATGAAAAAATGTCTGTGATTTTGGAAAATCCTTTGTAACTTTTTTAATTTTGGTCCTAGAAAAATGCGTCTAAAGAAGAAGTTGCATGGTTTTGTTCCAGTTAATAGGAAAAATGTCAAAAACCCTCCAAAAATAAACTGGCAAAAAGTTACCAAAAATTGAATTTTCAAAATGAAAAAATGTCTGTGATTTTGGAAAATCCTTTGTAACTTTTTTAATTTTGGTCCTAGAAAAATGCGTCTAAAGAAGAAGTTGCATGGTTTTGTTCCAGTTAATAGGAAAAATGTCAAAAACCCTCCAAAAATAAACTGGCAAAAAGTTACCAAAAATTGAATTTTCAAAATGAAAAAATGTCTGTGATTTTGGAAAATCCTTTGTAACTTTTTTAATTTTGGTCCTAGAAAAATGCGTCTAAAGAAGAAGTTGCATGGTTTTGTTCCAGTTAATAGGAAAAATGTCAAAAACCCTCCAAAAATAAACTGGCAAAAAGTTACCAAAAGTTGAAGTTTCAAAATGAAAAAATGTCTGTGATTTTGGAAAATCCTTTGTAACTTTTTTAATTTTGGTCCTAGAAAAATGCGTCTAAAGAAGAAGTTGCATGGTTTTGTTCCAGTTAATAGAAAAAATGTCAAAAACCCTCCAAAAATAAACTGGCAAAAAGTTACCAAAAATTAAAGTATCAAAATGAAAAAATGTCTGTGATTTTGGAAAATCCTTTGTAACTTTTTTAATTTTGGTCCTAGAAAAATGCGTCTAAAGAAGAAGTTGCATGGTTTTGTTCCAGTTAATAGGAAAAATGTCAAAAACCCTCCAAAAATAAACTGGCAAAAAGTTACCAAAAATTAAAGTTTCAAAATGAAAAAATGTCTGTGATTTTGGAAAATCCTTTGTAACTTTTTTAATTTTGGTCCTAGAAAAATGCGTCTAAAGAAGAAGTTGCATGGTTTTGTTCCAGTTAATAGGAAAAATGTCAAAAACCCTCCAAAAATAAACTGGCAAAAAGTTACCAAAAATTAAAGTATCAAAATGAAAAAATGTCTGTGATTTTGGAAAATCCTTTGTAACTTTTTTAATTTTGGTCCTAGAAAAATGCGTCTAAAGAAGAAGTTGCATGGTTTTGTTCCAGTTAATAGGAAAAATGTCAAAAACCCTCCAAAAATAAACTGGCAAAAAGTTACCAAAAATTGAAGTATCAAAATGAAAAAATGTCTGTGATTTTGGAAAATCCTTTGTAACTTTTTTAATTTTGGTCCTAGAAAAATGCGTCTAAAGAAGAAGTTGCATGGTTTTGTTCCAGTTAATAGGAAAAATGTCAAAAACCCTCCAAAAATAAACTGGCAAAAAGTTACCAAAAATTAAAGTATCAAAATGAAAAAATGTCTGTGATTTTGGAAAATCCTTTGTAACTTTTTTAATTTTGGTCCTAGAAAAATGCGTCTAAAGAAGAAGTTGCATGGTTTTGTTCCAGTTAATAGGAAAAATGTCAAAAACCCTCCAAAAATAAACTGGCAAAAAGTTACCGAAAGTTGAAGTTTCAAAATGAAAAAATGTCTGTGATTTTGGAAAATCCTTTGTAACTTTTTTAATTTTGGTCCTAGAAAAATGCGTCTAAAGAAGAAGTTGCATGGTTTTGTTCCAGTTAATAGGAAAAATGTCAAAAACCCTCCAAAAATAAACTGGCAAAAAGTTACCAAAAATTAAAGTATCAAAATGAAAAAATGTCTGTGATTTTGGAAAATCCTTTGTAACTTTTTTAATTTTGGTCCTAGAAAAATGCGTCTAAAGAAGAAGTTGCATGGTTTTGTTCCAGTTAATAGGAAAAATGTCAAAAACCCTCCAAAAATAAACTGGCAAAAAGTTACCAAAAATTGAATTTTCAAAATGAAAAAATGTCTGTGATTTTGGAAAATCCTTTGTAACTTTTTTAATTTTGGTCCTAGAAAAATGCGTCTAAAGAAGAAGTTGCATGGTTTTGTTCCAGTTAATAGGAAAAATGTCAAAAACCCTCCAAAAATAAACTGGCAAAAAGTTACCAAAAATTGAATTTTCAAAATGAAAAAATGTCTGTGATTTTGGAAAATCCTTTGTAACTTTTTTAATTTTGGTCCTAGAAAAATGCGTCTAAAGAAGAAGTTGCATGGTTTTGTTCCAGTTAATAGGAAAAATGTCAAAAACCCTCCAAAAATAAACTGGCAAAAAGTTACCGAAAAGTTGAAGTTTCAAAATGAAAAAATGTCTGTGATTTTGGAAAATCCTTTGTAACTTTTTTAATTTTGGTCCTAGAAAAATGCGTCTAAAGAAGAAGTTGCATGGTTTTGTTCCAGTTAATAGGAAAAATGTCAAAAACCCTCCAAAAATAAACTGGCAAAAAGTTACCAAAAATTAAAGTATCAAAATGAAAAAATGTCTGTGATTTTGGAAAATCCTTTGTAACTTTTTTAATTTTGGTCCTAGAAAAATGCGTCTAAAGAAGAAGTTGCATGGTTTTGTTCCAGTTAATAGGAAAAATGTCAAAAACCCTCCAAAAATAAACTGGCAAAAAGTTACCAAAAATTAAAGTATCAAAATGAAAAAATGTCTGTGATTTTGGAAAATCCTTTGTAACTTTTTTAATTTTGGTCCTAGAAAAATGCGTCTAAAGAAGAAGTTGCATGGTTTTGTTCCAGTTAATAGGAAAAATGTCAAAAACCCTCCAAAAATAAACTGGCAAAAAGTTACCAAAAGTTGAAGTTTCAAAATGAAAAAATGTCTGTGATTTTGGAAAATCCTTTGTAACTTTTTTAATTTTGGTCCTAGAAAAATGCGTCTAAAGAAGAAGTTGCATGGTTTTGTTCCAGTTAATAGGAAAAATGTCAAAAACCCTCCAAAAATAAACTGGCAAAAAGTTACCAAAAATTAAAGTATCAAAATGAAAAAATGTCTGTGATTTTGGAAAATCCTTTGTAACTTTTTTAATTTTGGTCCTAGAAAAATGCGTCTAAAGAAGAAGTTGCATGGTTTTGTTCCAGTTAATAGGAAAAATGTCAAAAACCCTCCAAAAATAAACTGGCAAAAAGTTACCAAAAATTAAAGTTTCAAAATGAAAAAATGTCTGTGATTTTGGAAAATCCTTTGTAACTTTTTTAATTTTGGTCCTAGAAAAATGCGTCTAAAGAAGAAGTTGCATGGTTTTGTTCCAGTTAATAGGAAAAATGTCAAAAACCCTCCAAAAATAAACTGGCAAAAAGTTACCAAAAATTAAAGTTTCAAAATGAAAAAATGTCTGTGATTTTGGAAAATCCTTTGTAACTTTTTTAATTTTGGTCCTAGAAAAATGCGTCTAAAGAAGAAGTTGCATGGTTTTGTTCCAGTTAATAGGAAAAATGTCAAAAACCCTCCAAAAATAAACTGGCAAAAAGTTACCAAAAGTTGAATTTTCAAAATGAAAAAATGTCTGTGATTTTGGAAAATCCTTTGTAACTTTTTTAATTTTGGTCCTAGAAAAATGCGTCTAAAGAAGAAGTTGCATGGTTTTGTTCCAGTTAATAGGAAAAATGTCAAAAACCCTCCAAAAATAAACTGGCAAAAAGTTACCAAAAATTGAATTTTCAAAATGAAAAAATGTCTGTGATTTTGGAAAATCCTTTGTAACTTTTTTAATTTTGGTCCTAGAAAAATGCGTCTAAAGAAGAAGTTGCATGGTTTTGTTCCAGTTAATAGGAAAAATGTCAAAAACCCTCCAAAAATAAACTGGCAAAAAGTTACCAAAAATTAAAGTATCAAAATGAAAAAATGTCTGTGATTTTGGAAAATCCTTTGTAACTTTTTTAATTTTGGTCCTAGAAAAATGCGTCTAAAGAAGAAGTTGCATGGTTTTGTTCCAGTTAATAGGAAAAATGTCAAAAACCCTCCAAAAATAAACTGGCAAAAAGTTACCAAAAGTTGAAGTTTCAAAATGAAAAAATGTCTGTGATTTTGGAAAATCCTTTGTAACTTTTTTAATTTTGGTCCTAGAAAAATGCGTCTAAAGAAGAAGTTGCATGGTTTTGTTCCAGTTAATAGGAAAAATGTCAAAAACCCTCCAAAAATAAACTGGCAAAAAGTTACAAAAAATTAAAGTATCAAAATGAAAAAATGTCTGTGATTTTGGAAAATCCTTTGTAACTTTTTTAATTTTGGTCCTAGAAAAATGCGTCTAAAGAAGAAGTTGCATGGTTTTGTTCCAGTTAATAGGAAAAATGTCAAAAACCCTCCAAAAATAAACTGGCAAAAAGTTACCAAAAATTAAAGTATCAAAATGAAAAAATGTCTGTGATTTTGGAAAATCCTTTGTAACTTTTTTAATTTTGGTCCTAGAAAAATGCGTCTAAAGAAGAAGTTGCATGGTTTTGTTCCAGTTAATAGGAAAAATGTCAAAAACCCTCCAAAAATAAACTGGCAAAAAGTTACAAAAAATTAAAGTATCAAAATGAAAAAATGTCTGTGATTTTGGAAAATCCTTTGTAACTTTTTTAATTTTGGTCCTAGAAAAATGCGTCTAAAGAAGAAGTTGCATGGTTTTGTTCCAGTTAATAGGAAAAATGTCAAAAACCCTCCAAAAATAAACTGGCAAAAAGTTACCAAAAGTTGAAGTTTCAAAATGAAAAAATGTCTGTGATTTTGGAAAATCCTTTGTAACTTTTTTAATTTTGGTCCTAGAAAAATGCGTCTAAAGAAGAAGTTGCATGGTTTTGTTCCAGTTAATAGGAAAAATGTCAAAAACCCTCCAAAAATAAACTGGCAAAAAGTTACCAAAAATTAAAGTTTCAAAATGAAAAAATGTCTGTGATTTTGGAAAATCCTTTGTAACTTTTTTAATTTTGGTCCTAGAAAAATGCGTCTAAAGAAGAAGTTGCATGGTTTTGTTCCAGTTAATAGGAAAAATGTCAAAAACCCTCCAAAAATAAACTGGCAAAAAGTTACCAAAAATTAAAGTATCAAAATGAAAAAATGTCTGTGATTTTGGAAAATCCTTTGTAACTTTTTTAATTTTGGTCCTAGAAAAATGCGTCTAAAGAAGAAGTTGCATGGTTTTGTTCCAGTTAATAGGAAAAATGTCAAAAACCCTCCAAAAATAAACTGGCAAAAAGTTACCAAAAATTAAAGTATCAAAATGAAAAAATGTCTGTGATTTTGGAAAATCCTTTGTAACTTTTTTAATTTTGGTCCTAGAAAAATGCGTCTAAAGAAGAAGTTGCATGGTTTTGTTCCAGTTAATAGGAAAAATGTCAAAAACCCTCCAAAAATAAACTGGCAAAAAGTTACAAAAAATTAAAGTATCAAAATGAAAAAATGTCTGTGATTTTGGAAAATCCTTTGTAACTTTTTTAATTTTGGTCCTAGAAAAATGCGTCTAAAGAAGAAGTTGCATGGTTTTGTTCCAGTTAATAGGAAAAATGTCAAAAACCCTCCAAAAATAAACTGGCAAAAAGTTACCAAAAATTAAAGTATCAAAATGAAAAAATGTCTGTGATTTTGGAAAATCCTTTGTAACTTTTTTAATTTTGGTCCTAGAAAAATGCGTCTAAAGAAGAAGTTGCATGGTTTTGTTCCAGTTAATAGGAAAAATGTCAAAAACCCTCCAAAAATAAACTGGCAAAAAGTTACCGAAAGTTGAATTTTCAAAATGAAAAAATGTCTGTGATTTTGGAAAATCCTTTGTAACTTTTTTAATTTTGGTCCTAGAAAAATGCGTCTAAAGAAGAAGTTGCATGGTTTTGTTCCAGTTAATAGAAAAAATGTCAAAAACCCTCCAAAAATAAACTGGCAAAAAGTTACCAAAAATTGAATTTTCAAAATGAAAAAATGTCTGTGATTTTGGAAAATCCTTTGTAACTTTTTTAATTTTGGTCCTAGAAAAATGCGTCTAAAGAAGAAGTTGCATGGTTTTGTTCCAGTTAATAGGAAAAATGTCAAAAACCCTCCAAAAATAAACTGGCAAAAAGTTACCAAAAGTTGAAGTTTCAAAATGAAAAAATGTCTGTGATTTTGGAAAATCCTTTGTAACTTTTTTAATTTTGGTCCTAGAAAAATGCGTCTAAAGAAGAAGTTGCATGGTTTTGTTCCAGTTAATAGGAAAAATGTCAAAAACCCTCCAAAAATAAACTGGCAAAAAGTTACAAAAAATTAAAGTATCAAAATGAAAAAATGTCTGTGATTTTGGAAAATCCTTTGTAACTTTTTTAATTTTGGTCCTAGAAAAATGCGTCTAAAGAAGAAGTTGCATGGTTTTGTTCCAGTTAATAGGAAAAATGTCAAAAACCCTCCAAAAATAAACTGGCAAAAAGTTACCGAAAGTTGAAGTTTCAAAATGAAAAAATGTCTGTGATTTTGGAAAATCCTTTGTAACTTTTTTAATTTTGGTCCTAGAAAAATGCGTCTAAAGAAGAAGTTGCATGGTTTTGTTCCAGTTAATAGGAAAAATGTCAAAAACCCTCCAAAAATAAACTGGCAAAAAGTTACCAAAAATTAAAGTATCAAAATGAAAAAATGTCTGTGATTTTGGAAAATCCTTTGTAACTTTTTTAATTTTGGTCCTAGAAAAATGCGTCTAAAGAAGAAGTTGCATGGTTTTGTTCCAGTTAATAGGAAAAATGTCAAAAACCCTCCAAAAATAAACTGGCAAAAAGTTACCAAAAATTAAAGTTTCAAAATGAAAAAATGTCTGTGATTTTGGAAAATCCTTTGTAACTTTTTTAATTTTGGTCCTAGAAAAATGCGTCTAAAGAAGAAGTTGCATGGTTTTGTTCCAGTTAATAGGAAAAATGTCAAAAACCCTCCAAAAATAAACTGGCAAAAAGTTACCAAAAATTAAAGTTTCAAAATGAAAAAATGTCTGTGATTTTGGAAAATCCTTTGTAACTTTTTTAATTTTGGTCCTAGAAAAATGCGTCTAAAGAAGAAGTTGCATGGTTTTGTTCCAGTTAATAGGAAAAATGTCAAAAACCCTCCAAAAATAAACTGGCAAAAAGTTACAAAAAATTAAAGTATCAAAATGAAAAAATGTCTGTGATTTTGGAAAATCCTTTGTAACTTTTTTAATTTTGGTCCTAGAAAAATGCGTCTAAAGAAGAAGTTGCATGGTTTTGTTCCAGTTAATAGGAAAAATGTCAAAAACCCTCCAAAAATAAACTGGCAAAAAGTTACCAAAAATTAAAGTATCAAAATGAAAAAATGTCTGTGATTTTGGAAAATCCTTTGTAACTTTTTTAATTTTGGTCCTAGAAAAATGCGTCTAAAGAAGAAGTTGCATGGTTTTGTTCCAGTTAATAGGAAAAATGTCAAAAACCCTCCAAAAATAAACTGGCAAAAAGTTACCAAAAGTTGAAGTTTCAAAATGAAAAAATGTCTGTGATTTTGGAAAATCCTTTGTAACTTTTTTAATTTTGGTCCTAGAAAAATGCGTCTAAAGAAGAAGTTGCATGGTTTTGTTCCAGTTAATAGAAAAAATGTCAAAAACCCTCCAAAAATAAACTGGCAAAAAGTTACCAAAAATTGAATTTTCAAAATGAAAAAATGTCTGTGATTTTGGAAAATCCTTTGTAACTTTTTTAATTTTGGTCCTAGAAAAATGCGTCTAAAGAAGAAGTTGCATGGTTTTGTTCCAGTTAATAGGAAAAATGTCAAAAACCCTCCAAAAATAAACTGGCAAAAAGTTACCGAAAGTTGAAGTTTCAAAATGAAAAAATGTCTGTGATTTTGGAAAATCCTTTGTAACTTTTTTAATTTTGGTCCTAGAAAAATGCGTCTAAAGAAGAAGTTGCATGGTTTTGTTCCAGTTAATAGGAAAAATGTCAAAAACCCTCCAAAAATAAACTGGCAAAAAGTTACAAAAAATTAAAGTATCAAAATGAAAAAATGTCTGTGATTTTGGAAAATCCTTTGTAACTTTTTTAATTTTGGTCCTAGAAAAATGCGTCTAAAGAAGAAGTTGCATGGTTTTGTTCCAGTTAATAGGAAAAATGTCAAAAACCCTCCAAAAATAAACTGGCAAAAAGTTACCGAAAGTTGAAGTTTCAAAATGAAAAAATGTCTGTGATTTTGGAAAATCCTTTGTAACTTTTTTAATTTTGGTCCTAGAAAAATGCGTCTAAAGAAGAAGTTGCATGGTTTTGTTCCAGTTAATAAAAAAATGTCAAAAACCCTCCAAAAATAAACTGGCAAAAAGTTACTAAAAATTAAAGTATCAAAATGAAAAAATGTCTGTGATTTTGGAAAATCCTTTGTAACTTTTTTAATTTTGGTCCTAGAAAAATGCGTCTAAAGAAGAAGTTGCATGGTTTTGTTCCAGTTAATAGGAAAAATGTCAAAAACCCTCCAAAAATAAACTGGCAAAAAGTTACCAAAAATTAAAGTATCAAAATGAAAAAATGTCTGTGATTTTGGAAAATCCTTTGTAACTTTTTTAATTTTGGTCCTAGAAAAATGCGTCTAAAGAAGAAGTTGCATGGTTTTGTTCCAGTTAATAGGAAAAATGTCAAAAACCCTCCAAAAATAAACTGGCAAAAAGTTACCAAAAATTAAAGTATCAAAATGAAAAAATGTCTGTGATTTTGGAAAATCCTTTGTAACTTTTTTAATTTTGGTCCTAGAAAAATGCGTCTAAAGAAGAAGTTGCATGGTTTTGTTCCAGTTAATAGGAAAAATGTCAAAAACCCTCCAAAAATAAACTGGCAAAAAGTTACCAAAAGTTGAATTTTCAAAATGAAAAAATGTCTGTGATTTTGGAAAATCCTTTGTAACTTTTTTAATTTTGGTCCTAGAAAAATGCGTCTAAAGAAGAAGTTGCATGGTTTTGTTCCAGTTAATAGAAAAAATGTCAAAAACCCTCCAAAAATAAACTGGCAAAAAGTTACCAAAAATTGAATTTTCAAAATGAAAAAATGTCTGTGATTTTGGAAAATCCTTTGTAACTTTTTTAATTTTGGTCCTAGAAAAATGCGTCTAAAGAAGAAGTTGCATGGTTTTGTTCCAGTTAATAGGAAAAATGTCAAAAACCCTCCAAAAATAAACTGGCAAAAAGTTACCAAAAGTTGAATTTTCAAAATGAAAAAATGTCTGTGATTTTGGAAAATCCTTTGTAACTTTTTTAATTTTGGTCCTAGAAAAATGCGTCTAAAGAAGAAGTTGCATGGTTTTGTTCCAGTTAATAGAAAAAATGTCAAAAACCCTCCAAAAATAAACTGGCAAAAAGTTACCAAAAATTGAATTTTCAAAATGAAAAAATGTCTGTGATTTTGGAAAATCCTTTGTAACTTTTTTAATTTTGGTCCTAGAAAAATGCGTCTAAAGAAGAAGTTGCATGGTTTTGTTCCAGTTAATAGGAAAAATGTCAAAAACCCTCCAAAAATAAACTGGCAAAAAGTTACCAAAAATTAAAGTATCAAAATGAAAAAATGTCTGTGATTTTGGAAAATCCTTTGTAACTTTTTTAATTTTGGTCCTAGAAAAATGCGTCTAAAGAAGAAGTTGCATGGTTTTGTTCCAGTTAATAGGAAAAATGTCAAAAACCCTCCAAAAATAAACTGGCAAAAAGTTACCGAAAGTTGAATTTTCAAAATGAAAAAATGTCTGTGATTTTGGAAAATCCTTTGTAACTTTTTTAATTTTGGTCCTAGAAAAATGCGTCTAAAGAAGAAGTTGCATGGTTTTGTTCCAGTTAATAGGAAAAATGTCAAAAACCCTCCAAAAATAAACTGGCAAAAAGTTACAAAAAATTAAAGTATCAAAATGAAAAAATGTCTGTGATTTTGGAAAATCCTTTGTAACTTTTTTAATTTTGGTCCTAGAAAAATGCGTCTAAAGAAGAAGTTGCATGGTTTTGTTCCAGTTAATAGAAAAAATGTTAAAAACCCTCCAAAAATAAACTGGCAAAAAGTTACAAAAAATTGAATTTTCAAAATGAAAAAATGTCTGTGATTTTGGAAAATCCTTTGTAACTTTTTTAATTTTGGTCCTAGAAAAATGCGTCTAAAGAAGAAGTTGCATGGTTTTGTTCCAGTTAATAGGAAAAATGTCAAAAACCCTCCAAAAATAAACTGGCAAAAAGTTACCAAAAATTGAATTTTCAAAATGAAAAAATGTCTGTGATTTTGGAAAATCCTTTGTAACTTTTTTAATTTTGGTCCTAGAAAAATGCGTCTAAAGAAGAAGTTGCATGGTTTTGTTCCAGTTAATAGGAAAAATGTCAAAAACCCTCCAAAAATAAACTGGCAAAAAGTTACCGAAAGTTGAAGTTTCAAAATGAAAAAATGTCTGTGATTTTGGAAAATCCTTTGTAACTTTTTTAATTTTGGTCCTAGAAAAATGCGTCTAAAGAAGAAGTTGCATGGTTTTGTTCCAGTTAATAGGAAAAATGTCAAAAGCCTCCAAAAATAAACTGGCAAAAAGTTACAAAAAATTAAAGTATCAAAATGAAAAAATGTCTGTGATTTTGGAAAATCCTTTGTAACTTTTTTAATTTTGGTCCTTGAAAAATGCGTCTAAAGAAGAAGTTGCATGGTTTTGTTCCAGTGAATAGAAAAAATGTTAAAAACCCTCCAAAAATAAACTGGCAAAAAGTTACAAAAAATTAAAGTATCAAAATGAAAAAATGTCTGTGATTTTGGAAAATCCTTTGTAACTTTTTTAATTTTGGTCCTAGAAAAATGCGTCTAAAGAAGAAGTTGCATGGTTTTGTTCCAGTTAATAGGAAAAATGTCAAAAACCCTCCAAAAATAAACTGGCAAAAAGTTACCAAAAATTAAAGTATCAAAATGAAAAAATGTCTGTGATTTTGGAAAATCCTTTGTAACTTTTTTAATTTTGGTCCTAGAAAAATGCGTCTAAAGAAGAAGTTGCATGGTTTTGTTCCAGTTAATAGGAAAAATGTCAAAAACCCTCCAAAAATAAACTGGCAAAAAGTTACAAAAAATTAAAGTATCAAAATGAAAAAATGTCTGTGATTTTGGAAAATCCTTTGTAACTTTTTTAATTTTGGTCCTAGAAAAATGCGTCTAAAGAAGAAGTTGCATGGTTTTGTTCCAGTGAATAGAAAAAATGTCAAAAACCCTCCAAAAATAAACTGGCAAAAAGTTACAAAAAATTAAAGTATCAAAATGAAAAAATGTCTGTGATTTTGGAAAATCCTTTGTAACTTTTTTAATTTTGGTCCTAGAAAAATGCGTCTAAAGAAGAAGTTGCATGGTTTTGTTCCAGTTAATAGGAAAAATGTCAAAAACCCTCCAAAAATAAACTGGCAAAAAGTTACAAAAAATTAAAGTATCAAAATGAAAAAATGTCTGTGATTTTGGAAAATCCTTTGTAACTTTTTTAATTTTGGTCCTAGAAAAATGCGTCTAAAGAAGAAGTTGCATGGTTTTGTTCCAGTTAATAGGAAAAATGTCAAAAACCCTCCAAAAATAAACTGGCAAAAAGTTACCGAAAGTTGAAGTTTCAAAATGAAAAAATGTCTGTGATTTTGGAAAATCCTTTGTAACTTTTTTAATTTTGGTCCTAGAAAAATGCGTCTAAAGAAGAAGTTGCATGGTTTTGTTCCAGTTAATAGGAAAAATGTCAAAAACCCTCCAAAAATAAACTGGCAAAAAGTTACAAAAAATTAAAGTATCAAAATGAAAAAATGTCTGTGATTTTGGAAAATCCTTTGTAACTTTTTTAATTTTGGTCCTAGAAAAATGCGTCTAAAGAAGAAGTTGCATGGTTTTGTTCCAGTTAATAGGAAAAATGTCAAAAACCCTCCAAAAATAAACTGGCAAAAAGTTACCAAAAATTAAAGTATCAAAATGAAAAAATGTCTGTAATTTTGGAAAATCCTTTGTAACTTTTTTAATTTTGGTCCTAGAAAAATGCGTCTGAAGAAGAAGTTGCATGGTTTTGTTCCAGTTAATAGGAAAAATGTCAAAAACCCTCCAAAAATAAACTGGCAAAAAGTTACTAAAAATTAAAGTATTAAAATGAAAAAATGTCTGTGATTTTGGAAAATCCTTTGTAACTTTTTTAATTTTGGTCCTAGAAAAATGCGTCTAAAGAAGAAGTTGCATGGTTTTGTTCCAGTTAATAGGAAAAACGTCAAAAACCCTCCAAAAATAAACTGGCAAAAAGTTACCGTAAGTTGAATTTTCGAGACAGTATCATTTATACACAAAAAGTAAAGTAACAAATGTTTATTTTACACACCCATTAAAAATTTTTTCTTTATAAAAAAAAAATTATCTTAGGTGTTTTTCTTACAAAACTTTGAAATATTCAGGAGGTCTATTTTACAGACAAAAAAAATATGTCAAATATTGTAGGTCTATTTTACAGACAAAAAAATATGTCAAATATTGTAGGTCTATTTTACAGACAAAAAAAATTTTGTTATGGGTCTATTTTACAGACAGAATATTTTTAATTTTTTGGTCTATTTTATGGGCAAATGAATTTTATGTTTTTGTTATAATTTATAAAAAAATATAATTTGTTTGTTTTTTATCTATTTTACTAATAGGTGAAAAGTTATTCAAACTTCGCACCCCCTTAAGAATTTGTGTATTTCGTCAAAGTTCAGGTCAATTTTGACCTATGCAATGTCAATGTAACAAATATTTTGACCCTCTACCCCCTGAAGTGCTACGTAATTTAAGTATTACCCCTGACATCTATAAATAGTTTAGATATATACAGAAAAAAAAACCGACTTTTTTTTGTTGCAACTCATTTGGAAGTCTGTCTCGAAATGAGTAATCGACAACTTCGAGTGACTCGAAATGAGTAAAATGACAATGTTCTAATTACTTTTTTTGTGTAGTTTCGCATGTTTTGTGTTACATGATTGCCCATCCCTGTCAGGCAATTCACATGCAATTGCATTTCAAATGCAATAAGTCGACTGCAAGTATTAATGTTTTAACAAGTGCAACGTATTTATTAATTATAAACAATTATTTTATTTCAAATTTTTATGAATTATTCTTAGTTTTTCCAATGTAATTGCAATTTTGACGTAAGCACAAAATGATACCTCTTTAGACTCATTTTGAGTCTTTCCCCTGACATCTATAAATAGTTTAGATATATACAGAAAAAAAACCCGACTTTTTTTTGTTGCAATTCATTTGGAAGTCTGTCTCGAAATGAGTAATCGACAACTTCGAGTGACTCGAAATGAGTAAAATGACAATGTTCTAATTACTTTTTTTGTGTTGTTTCGCATGTTTTGTGTTACATGATTGCCCATCCCTGTCAGGCAATTCACATGTTTGTCTAACCTAAAAATTTTTTTTCATTTCTTATAAATGCAAATTATTTCATTATTATTCTAATTAATTTTGTGATGTTAGGAATTTTTGAGAAAGATTTTTTTAAATACTTTGTGGGAACTGTGGATTGAACGCGGATTTAATGGAATCGAAAACCTAACAACGAACATAACCATTTGAGCTAAACGACCAACTACTGAAACAAAAAATATCTTTCTCTTAAGTTTTATTATTATTGCGAATAATATTTTTTAATAAAAATTAATAGTATTTAGTTCGTGGTATTTAGTATTCAAATAAGACTGATGAAATATACAAGTTAATTAATTAAAACAAATAAATTACTTTTTAAAATTTTTCATTTTTATAAAATACAAATTAACAAATTAATTTAACAAACTAAAAAAATTATTATAAAGTATGCAAAATTCCTAAAAAAATATAATATTAAAAAAATCGTTTATAGGATGAATTTTGTAAATAAAACTTTAAAGATAGATGAAAAAAATTATTTGATTTAATTAATTAAAATTTAATGAATTCATTTTTATTTGTATCTAATAAATATTAATTAAACATTTTTTAAAGTTTCATTCATTTGAATACAAAACTGCTTTGTTTCGATGCAAATAAAAGTTTTTTTAACTAAATAATTAATTGTTTGACGCAATTATTACGATATTTTTCTAAATTAAAATAATTAATTATGATTTGACTTACGTAATTCGTATTTTGTACAAATAAATATGTATTTGATATAATGAAGTAAAGTACTTAGATCTAATAAATATTTACTTGGTTCAAATAAATATTTATTGGACAGATAGAAAATTAAACCATTTAGGGGAGACCGGGGCGTAATGGATTCCTTGAATTTATTCAAAATTGGTAAATCAGAGTAATTTCGGTTTTTCATCAAAATAATGTACTTAGTTTACTGTAAGTTAGTACCAAGTTTCATTGTTATTAATTTATTATTGTTAAAAATATGGTAGAAAAAGTGATTTTGACGCTTAAAAGTAAATTTTTCAATTCTTTATTGTTTTCTTGTTATATCTGATTTAAAATTACTTGTTAAAAAATTTTTGTTTATCAGATTTTAAGCTCGCATATTATATTAAGAATAACATTATATTTAAAATATGAATGAAATGATAACCAATTTTAACCCTTTGTAAAAAAAATAACTAGAGAATATTTTATGATTCAAATTTTAATTTCATTGCTAATCTATTACGTCCCGGTAGTGACCCATTACGCCCTGGACTGTGGTGAAATTTTTTACTTTGCATTTTTCAAAAAACATTGTTCTAGAAAAAAAGAATAAGTTATATTAGGGCGTACTTTTTTAAATTGAAAGCTGAGATGTTAGGCTAAGTGTTCCACATAATGAAATTTTTATTAAAGCAAAAATGACAAAGTTAAGCAAAAAAAGTGTAAAGTAATCCAT
>JAVJHS010000368.1:0-50000 GCA_032873175.1 Leptopilina drosophilae | reverse complement strand
ATTCAATTAGTATTACATATTTTTTACTATTTCAAATTAGTAAATTTTCTATTAATAATTAGTAAAAAACTACAATTGGTAAACGAATCCGCACTAATTCATTAATAGAAAATTACTAATTCAGATTTAGAAAGTACATTGAGTTGAGTATGGAACAATTGGGTTAATATTAACAATGTACTTTCTTTCATCTTTATTTCTTGGTAAAAATTTAATTCACTTGTTCCTTAAATTACCTGTGTAATGTAATTAATTAATGCAATTATTTAAATTAAGAAAAATCGTTTTATTTATTGTCTTATTTATTTTTTGCTTTATATTATTTAAACATCTTCCTGTCATCATTTCCTGTATCCTGTAATTAAATTTTATTTCATCCAAAATTACAGTATTAATAATTCATTCATTCAACTAGACAGAAAATATGGTACTATGAAAAATATAATTAACAAAATAGAAAGAACAATGTATATTGCTGAGACGTTATTCGTTTTAAAACACTTCAAAAACCATCTTTAAATAAATAATTTATTTACAATTTTTAAATATTTTGTTTAACTCTTATATTAGATATTCTTGTACACTAAAGATAAATTCTTTTTCTAATCTATGATAATATTAACAACAGTTTTTTAATTTTCTGATTTGCTTAAATTTCACTGTACATTATTTTTAAATTCTCTCTTCATTGAATAATAATTGTCAATAATTCATCTTTTGCTTAAAAAATTCATGAGAATGTGTTGTTTTTAATTGTTTCTAATAAAGTAGTTTGTATGATGTTAAAATTTTGTAGTTTAATTTTTTTCAGAAATTTTATAAAAAAGATTAAAATTTCCAATTTAGATTGTTTCAGGAACTGATAAAAACGCTAAAATTTTGTTCTGCAGCCTCGTGTCCTATTCATTTTATAACATTGTTTCAGGTTTGTCTTACTTTTGAGTCAATGCAATCTCTCTTTCTCAATTTATAAGTAAGTATTTAGTCTCTACTCTAGCCAAAAATGTTGTATTCTGCTCCTAAAAAAATGAAATATTAGGCATGCATAATTTTTCTCTTTTTTTGTTATTTTTGCAAACTACACGTAAAAAATAATTACATGAAAGATTAATTGACAGTACTTTACTTTTGGATGGGACAATAATTCTGTAATTATTTCATAGACAGTCATAGAATTTTTCATTGACTTATTTGAAATAATCACAAGCAGTGCTGGAATATTTAAAATATTCAATTGATTATTTTAAATATTCCAGCACTGCTTGTGATTATTTCAAATAAGTCAATGAAAAATTCTATGACTGTCTATTAAATATTTACACAATTATTGTCCCATCCAAAAGTAAAGTACTATCAAGTAATCTTTTATGTACTTATTTTTTCCGTGTAACTTTGCAATTTTTAATTTTTTTTACTTTAGACCAGGAAAGATGGAGACTATACATTAGACTCTTTTAATTATATCAAAGTCTCCAAAGAAAAAATATTATGATAATTTATTCCCAGTAGCACGTAATATTATAACAATATTGAGAGAAATGTCGTAACATTACCAATATTGCCTCAATGTTACCAATGGTTCGAGAATACTGTTGTAATGTTCGTAATATTACGTGCTAATAGGGATGTTTATAATAATTTAATGCTTTTCAATATTTAGAAAAGTAATTTTTTATATTTTTGAATTTTATTTTTCTTTATTGATAAATAAAACTTTTAAGAGTGCACAAAATTTATGTTCTAAATTTCTGATACATATTTAAATTTCATCATAATATTATATTTTATTAAGGATTTTTATTATAAATTTTACAATTTAACTTATATTGTGTCAACTTTAATGATAAAACGTCCAATGTCCTTCCGGCAGGATCAAAAAGACTCAGGTGAGTCCGTCCGAAAGCGCTAAATAAAACTAACATGGATTGACATAAACAAAAAGTAATATATATCGTTGGAAAGGTGATGAAACAAGCTTTCAGCGCATGTAAATGTCGAGCTTGTTAGTTCAAGCCGAAGAGCAGGGTAGCTTAAAGAAGTTGAATTTTCCAAAAATTCATATAATTTTTAGTCACAAGATGATGAAAGCCGGTCCTGCCGTAAGGATGCGTTTCGCTTTCTTTAAAAGGCTACCAAGCCTAGGCACATAAATTTAGAAACTTGATATTTACATCATTGGAAAGCTTGTTTCATTACCTATCCAACGATATTTTTTATTACTTAAATGAGTTTAAATTTTTTACTATTAACAAGATTAAATTTTATATACAACAATGTAAACGGTGCAGGAAATTCGCATCACGATTTAAAAATGGCTGTTTATGAAAGAATTATTTTAAAGTTTTGAAATATTTTTCTCTTTATCTGAGTTGAGATATCAATTTTTAAAAATTGTAATCTTTGTATTAAATTAATTCAACATTATAACAATTCTAAAAGGACTATATACTAATATAGTTACAAGTTTTATTGTTTTTTTCTAAACGTTATTAAAACTATTTTTGGTTTTTATTTTCCATAAAATATAATACATATTTTTTGTTTAATTTTTATAATTTAATTAAATTACAATTAATTTCAATATTTTCAATTTAATATTTTTCTTTTTTATCCATTTTTTTAATTACTAATAATAATAATTAATAATAATTACTAATATATATATATATATATATATATATATATATTAAATTATATATAGTATATTATTATTAATAATATACTAATACCAAATCATTAAAAACCTCCTTTTCGAGTGTTTAAACAATCTTTTTAATAATTATCTATAAACATTTTACAAAATTCCGAAAGCAGCGTGGGTTTCATATCATTTTCCTATATTTACCAAAAAATCCCAACTTAAAATATTTTTTTCTTTTTAAATAAGACCGCGATAAAGCAACCTTTTTTAATCCCACCTGCCTTTAAGATGTGTTCTTCTTTAAAACTGAAAAAATAATACAAATAACTATTTCACAATAATTTCAATTTTCTTTTCAATCACATAATTTTTCTATTCATGTATTAATTTTATTAATAAAAAATACAGTGAAAATTTGCATTGTAACCTTTTAAAACTGGAGAAACACGACTTAATTGTTGAGAAAACATTAATGATAGAACGTCCAAGCGCCCGTCCTGCCGGAAGGATGTTCCGAAAAAAAAAAAAAAAAATCCATGACGAAAAAATCCATGTACTTGACTTTTTAAAATAATAATATTAAACCATTTTTCAAAGCCCTCAAACTTGCTGTTTCTAAAAAGTAAAAAAAACATTTTTCGTAAATTTAATGTAAAATCCACAAAAATTAATATATTTTGGCCGGTTTAGTCTCTTTTTCTTCAGAAACGTTCAAAGAATGAAACCTATTTGTTTAATTTAAAAAAATTTCATTTTTAATGTTAATCAGCAAAATTGCGGCCAATTGAATAAAAACTCTCTTCAAATTTTCTTTATAAAATGAATATGGAAGCAGATAAGAACAAAAACAAATACATCGTTGGAAAGGTAATGAAACAAGCTTTCCAATGATGTAAATATCAAATTTCTAAATTTATATGCCTAGGCTTGGTAGCCTTTTAAACAAAGCGAAAAGCGTCCTGCCGGCAGGACCGGGTTCCATCATTTTGTGACTAAAAATTATATGAATTTTTGGAAAATTCAACTTCCCAGGCGGAAATTTCCAACCGGTGCGGATCCTAGCCAGTACTGACGCTGGTGTAACTGTACTGGCTCGGAACTGCCTGCCAACCGAATGTGAACGGGCATTCTACCGAATAGTGACTAGGCCAGGAGCGCGCTGGCAACCGGCTCGGAACTGGCATTCCTACCGGCCGGGAAAAGCCGTTCCGTGTATAATTCAACCAGCTGGGACCTGGCACTCTACCGACTGCGGATTTTCAATTTAATAGCTGGCATTCTACCGCCTGACAACCGGATCGGATCCAAATGATAATTTTAACAAATATCAATTCAAAAAATAATAATTAATTGCAAAAGAAAAAAATATCGATGACAATTCATTGACAGTTCACTTTAAACATTTCTTTATTTTTTATACACTCAAACGTAATTTTGTATTTTATAGACATTTGAAAAATCCTAACGCTTGGGGGTACGAACCTACGCATAACCGAATATTTCCGCACCGAAATCTCGCACGCTAACCACTATACTACGCTCGCATGGGACTCTCAAATCTTAAATACTCTCAAGTGTCACGAGCTGAAATAAAACTTGTAGAATTACTACGTGTCAATGCTACAGCTATAATTTAATTATAATATAATATATTAAATAATTGTTTCTCAATATAATAATATTGAACATAATAATATTAATAATTTTAATTAATATCTCAATAGTAATAAATTTATTATTATTGAGATATTATTAATTAACATGAATATTAATATTAATAATTTATTATTAATTCTCAATAATATTAATACTAATTAATAATATATTATATTCATTAATAATATCTCAATAATAATAAATTTATATTAACAAAATAAATTTATTTATAATAATTATAAAGTAAAAGTGTAAGACAAATTTTTTTAATTGTTTAATTTAAAAAAAGTCTCAATAAATAATTACTTAATATATTGATTAAATTTATTTATTAATTAATCATTATTTTCTAAAGTAATTCAATTAATTATTGTAATAGTTATTTAGTTATGACACATTTATTAAAAATAAATTCATAATGTGATTTATGATATGACAATAAATGACAAGATCCGCAGTCGGATCCGGCCCAGCACCGAGCCAGTACGGACTTATCATATCCGTCATTCTTCCGACGCCGCAGAAGAATAAGATCCGCGGGCGGAAGAAATCCAGTACCGAGCCCGTACTGACGATAGTGGGAAGACGGTTCCAACAGTCGGAGCATAATCTGTACCGCGCCGATTGCGTTTTCAGATCCGAATCGGTACAGACCGTCGGTACTTGCGGTCTGTACGGGCGCGGATCCCAGCCGGTTGTAAACTCCGACATTCGTCCGACTTTTCCGCCTGGGTTCTTTAAGCTACCCTGCTCTTCGGTTTGAACTTACAAGCTCGACATTTACATGCGCTGAAAGCTTGTTTCATCACCTTTCCAACCATATATATTACTTTTTGTTTATGTCAATCCATGTTAGTTTTATTCAGCGATTTCGGACAGACTCACCTGAGTCTTTTTGGTCCTGCCGGAAGGACGTTGGACGTTCTATCATTAAAGAACGTTAAATTATTGATAAACATACAAAAATTATTTAAAAAACACTTATAATAATAATAAGAAATAGCGATTTTTCGAAGTGTCAGTTTTCTACTGACAGTTTACTGCTGTACTTATAAATTCTGTCGGAAAAAATTATGAGTATGATAAAGAGTAATTCTTTTTATCGACTCTTGATATGTATTTTAACTGATAATACATGATTGTAGGTTTCTTTTTTCAGAAATAAAAAGACCGAATTTAATTAATTAAATCAATTGGAAATTGGTAAGTATTATTATATTAATTTTTAATAATTATTTATTAATTCCATTCTTTATATAAACAAATTATTCATTATTTATTGTATAATGTAAAAGATTTTTTATAATTATTTTTATTTAAAATATTTTATATTTATTTATATTATATTTATTTTTTAAATTTATTTATACCTTATAATATAGAGAGTATTTTCCAAAAAGTCCCAAAATGGGCCTCATGTGTTAAATGAGTTTTAAAATGTTTTCAAAAATCCCTTGTAAGCATCACAGTGGGATTTTTGAAAATAGTTTAAAACTCATTTAACACGTCAGGCCCATTTCGGGTATTTTTGAAAAATCTTGTCTACATTATGAGGTATTAATAAATAAAAAAAAATTTGGCCCAAAGCTAAAAAAATTTTTTGTTTACGTTTCTTAAAAGTCGAAAGAAAAGCAAAACTTTTATTCTTTGACAACTTTTTCCAAAACTTAATATTTTCAGACTTATAAGCTACTGAATACAGGTCTACAACTAAAAAACCAAAATTTCGAAAATTCATAACTCGAAAATTTTTACAATTAAACAAAAATATAAAAATACGTATTTGTTTTTTTTATACAAAATAGAAAAAAAATTTTTTGGCCAATTTTAGGTGGTCAATTTAAATCTCACCTGGAATTGCCCATATATTGTTCAAAAATTTTACCAATATCCACTCTAAATTATTAGGCGGATGACTACTATTTGGTGGCCGACTATATGGTTTACGCTATACCCCAAAAACTTCAATATCAGTCAAATCGGGAAAAATTCTATGGCCCCGGTTGGGATCCCTGTAGGGAACCAGATCTGTCCGGAGGCATAGCCCTGGTCGGTTTTATTGTTTCATCCAGGCCGGGGGCAGGTCAGATTTCCCGAACCAGCCCCGGTCTGGCCCTGGCCAGGGCCAGGTCAAAATTTCTGCACGGGTTATATATCAGTAATGAATTTTTAAAAATTAAACATACAAAATTGTTATAAACAATAGCCAGCACAAAAATTTCTTAAATTTTAGTAATTTTTTAAATAAATTTAATGAATAAAAAGAAGATACTACTTTTTCGAATTGCGCCTTCAAATTCTATAATTCGCCCGATGCTCGAATGCACTTGCTAATTATGCCAGTCGGATAGCAGTGATTGGCTCAAAGGCGCTCACTACTACCTAACTGGCATTAGCGCCAGTTTTTATTAGAAAAAGAAAAAGGTATAGTTGTGTCCTTTTCTAACTTATGTTCTGCGTTCGCGAACGACATTTGCGAAGCAGTTTTACTTAGGTCTATATAGTTTATACATCGCTGATAAATTTCCAAAATAAAAGGTTAAAAGTTTCGGGCTGAAAGTAACAGTCGCTCTCAACACCCTCCCATTTCAAAAATTACTAACATCCAAGAATCCAATGTTTGTACTGGATATTGTTTATAATAATTTTGTATGTTTAATTTTAATAAAATTTATCACTGATGTATAATCCACAATTCTCAAAAGTTGCATTCTTTCTTACCCAACCGGGGCCATGGAATTTTTTCCGATTTGACTGACATTGAAATTCTCGTGGTATAGGGTAAACCATATAGTCGGCCACCAAACAGTAGTTATCCGCCTAATAATTTAGAGTGGATATTGTTAAAATTTTTGAACAATATATGGGCAATTCCACGTGAGATTTAAATTGACCACTTAAAATCAGCCAAAAATTTTTTTTCTATTCTGTATAAAAAAAAAACAAATACGTATTTTTATATTTTTGTTTAATTGTAAAAATTTTCGAGTTATGAATTTTCGAAATTTTGGTTTATTAATTCATCATAGAAATTATTTTTTTAATAAAAAATTGAAAAAAAATTTTTTTGTTTACATTTTTTAAAAGTCTAAAGAAAACTGAAACTTTCATTCTTTGACAACTTTTCCTACACTCAATATTTTCTGACAAATAAGCTACTGAATATAGGCCTTCAATTAAAAGTCCAAAATTTCAAAAAATCATAATTCGAAAATTTGGACAATTAAACATAAATAAAAAAATACGTATCTGTTTTTTGCAATACAGAATAGAAATTAGTTATTTATGATACAAGTGCGTAAAGTGAATGATTTTACGAGTGTGACATTTGCAGCACGAGCCGAAGGCGAGTGATGCAAATCACACGAGTATAATCAACTTTATGCACGAGTGTCATACAACATTTTTTGCAACACTAGAACAACTAAACTTGCAGCACTATTGACAATAGTACTGAAAGTTTAGGTGTAGTGGGGGAAGTGTTTAATGAAATTTTCTTGAAGCTAAAATAAAAAAATGTGATTTTAAATTGTTGTTTTAAAGCTTTATTTCATCGTTTCTCATCAAACAGTCACAAGAATGTGTAAAGTAATCATTTTACGCACTGAAAATCACTTTACATACTGGAATCCCCTTTCGCACTGCTAGCTGTGTGTAAAGTAACACTTTACACACCGCTATAAAAAGAAGTACTTTACACACTGTTTTCGGTGTGTAAAATTCAATTTTACAGGTTAGTGTTGCAAAAAAATTATTTTTGACCGATTTTAAGAGGTCGACTAAAATCTCACGTGGAATTGCCCATATTTTGGATAAAAATTACTGTTTCTTCAACAAAAAATTATTTGGATGACATAACCTCTAATCTGACAACCATTTTTATCAATAGGAAGATTCCATTCTTCTTATTTTAAATATTCTTTTAATTTTTTTTAAATATATTAAAAATGGGAATGTTTTGAATAATTTATTTAACAATAATAAAAAGTGGATAAAGTTTATTTTAACTTATTTTTTCATAACGCGGTGCAAAAAAGGGCACTTTTTTGCACCTTGTTATGAAAAATATCGTTCGTAACTTGTGCTAGCATTTGTCAATTTTTGAACGAGCACTTTATTTGGAACAAACTGTTTGTTCCAAAAAAAGTGCTCATTAAGAAATTGACAAATGCTAGCACAAGTTACAAAATATACTATTTTTCTTTTAATTACATTTTTAAATCTATGTCAAAATTGACCTATTTTTTGACCTACAGGTCAAAAGGAGGATAAATGACGGCCTAACATTACGTTAAAATCTATGTCAAAATTGACCTATTTTTTACCTATAGGTCAAAAAGAGGATAAATAACGGCCTCATATTAGGTTAAAATCTATGTTTAATTTGACCTATTTTTTTACCTATAAATTAAAAAGTGGTCTCCATGTGGGCATTTTCATTACGTCAAAATTCATGTTTAATTTTACCTATTTTTTGAGCTACTGCTTTTAAAAGGGGCCTTAATGTGGGCCATTACATTACCTGTTTTTTACCTACAGGTCAGAGCTTGCCCCGTCAAAGAGGAGCGTCAAATCGCCTATGCCAAAGACAAATCTTTTACTTGAAGGCTGTTACGTTACTACGAAATTGATGACAAAGATGGAAAAATGCGATCTTATGACATTGGCCAATCTGAAATTTTAAATTGTCATATGTAATGAAAATGAATAGAAATATTTTTAATTTGGTTTTTAGCCAAATTCTTTAAAATTCAAGTATACTTATGTATACTCAAAAAAACTCAATTTTTGAATTTAAAAATTAATTTTTTAATTAAAGTTTTAAAGAATTTGGCTAAAAACCAAATTTAAAAAGATGTTAAATAATCTTTCCTATATATGATAATTAAAATTTTTAGATTTGCCAAAATCATAAAATCCTCAAAAGGTTAATAATACTAAAAACTAAGGACGAATTTTCAAATAAAAAATCACGGGGGGTTGGCGCGCGAAGCGCGCAGGGGGCGGAGCCCTCCTAGTATATATATATATATACTTCTATTTATAGATAATAAAAAGATTGTAAAATGCGATCCTATGATATTAGCAAATCTAAAATTTTAAACCTTTGTCATCAATTTTGTAGTACCATAACAGCCTGCAAGTAAAAAAACTGTCTTTGGCATAGGCTTTGACGTCCTATTTGGCGCTCCTATTTGAGGGGCAAGCTCTGACCTGTAGGTGAAACATAGATCAAATTTTGACGTAATGTGATGGCCCACATTAAGGCCCCTTTTAAAACCCGTAGCTCAAAAAAATAGGTCAAAGTAAACATGTATTTTTATCCGTTATTTATCCTCTTTTTGGCCTACAGGTCAAATTAGTTTTGACGGCCCTTAGAAATCCTGACTCTATTTCTGGATAATATAAATATTGTAGGTAAAACACAGATCAAATTTTGACGTAATGTAATGGCCCACATTAAGGTGCCTTTTAAAACCCGTAGTTCAAAATATAGGTAAAATTAAACTTGAATTTTCACATAATGTAAGGACCTACACAGAAAAAAAGGTGGTAAAAATTTTGTTGCGGGTAATTTTAACCAATGCTAAGTCACATAGACAGTGGCGCCCTCACCTAGGTGAAATTTTGTTGCAGCGAATTTTTACCCCAAAATCAGGTTAAAATTTAAACTTTTTTTTTCTTGTGTACACGGGGACCACTTTTTGACATATTGGTCAAAAAATAGGTCAAATTAAACATGTATTTTGATGTAATGTTATTTATTCTCTTTTTGACCAATAGGTAAAAAAATAAGTCTATTTTGACATAAGTTTTGACTTATGGTTTTGACCTATTGGTCAAAAAATAGGTCAAATTAGACATAGATTTTGACGTAATGTGAGGCCGTTATTTATCCTCCTTTTGACCTATAGGTTCAAAAAGTAGGTCAATTTTGACATAAGTTTTGTCAGACCCTTTGGGATAGGGCGCCCTTACAGAATCTTGAAACAGCGGCGGCGGCGGCGGCGATATCTTTTTATAATATAGTACCTGTCGTACCCGTCTTCGACGGGTTTTAGTTACTTCAAATATATTCAATAGTGTGTCTACCAGTCTCCAAAAATGGGAAATAGTGGGGAATTTCATTTGACCAGAATAAATAATAATTAGCTACCATTAACTATTTCATTAAAAAAATAATACTATTTTAAATTAGTGATAGCCTTTTTATCATCAAATAATTTATTTTTAATTAATTAAAATGCAGAAAACAATGTTCGTCATTTATTTGTAGAAATTTAATTATAGTATTATAAGTTAATCCAAAATTTCCACTGATTTTTGGATTTGTAGTAAAGTTGAATTCGAACTAATTGTATCATAATTGCTGAAATCGAAAATAAGACCTATATTGCAAGCTGAATTCACAGTTTTCCTGATTAAATTAAATTCCTGCATATTTACCGTTTTTTTCCATTTGGTGGAACCCCTGTTAAAAGTATTAGTAAAAATAAAAACCGTCGAAGAGTATTTTCATAAAAAAAGTGAATTTTTGTAGCCATTTGTAGTTTTATTTATTGTTATTACTTATCAAAAAAATTTATATTTGGTAAGAAAAGATGCACCTGGATAAATTTTGACAAAGCTAGGAAAAACCGGACAGTTTGTTAAACAAAAATAATAATAGACACCCTGTTTAACATTTGCCTTTACAATGCTCAAAACATCCCTAAAAGTTAAATCTGAAATTAAACTAACAAAACAATTTACTACCAAAGTTTCTTGCCAGTAGCATAATGCAAGTATCGTATCACACAGGTCTCCATTTTTAATAATTGAAAAATAATTTTAATGCTGTGAATTAATATTTTTTAATATCATTTACCATTTTTAATGTTTTCGAAGTTTTGCAATTAAAAATTTTTTGATTAATTAGATAAACAAATAATTCTAGATTTCATTATTTTGACGTCAAATGTTTAGCAGCGACCCCAAGAATACTACTGAATTAAGCTTGATAGTAAATGGTCTGTCAATTATAATTTTTCAATTTATTGATATTAAAAACATTTTTATACTTACTTCCATCTTATAAATATAGTTAATCTGCACTTAAAACTGAAGATCTCTACCGAATTTCAGCTCACCAGGTTCAGATTTGTAGAAGTTAAGGGGGGGGACAGGGTCATTTTTTGCAATTTTTCCAAAAAAATTTAATTTCTTTCCCTTCTATTTCGCAAATATGTAGACCAATCGTGTTCGCTATAATTTTCCTGTAATCTGCACTTAAAACTTAAGATTCCTATCGAATTTCAGCCCACCAGGTTCAGATTTGTAGAAGTTAAGAGGGGGGGCAGGGTCATTTTAAGCAATTTTTTTGACAAAATTTAATTTCTTTCCCTTCTATTTCGCAAATATGTAGGCCAATCGTGTTCGCTATAATTTTCCTGTAATCTGCACTTAAAACTTAAGATTCCTACCGAATTTCAGCTCACCAGGTTCAGATTTGTAGAAGTTAAGGGGGGGGACATGGTCATTTTTTGCAATTTTTTCGAGAAAATTTAATTTCTTTCCCTTCTATTTCGCAAATATGTTGGCCAATCGTGTCCGCTATATTTTTCCTGTAATCTGCACGTAAAACTGAAGATCCCTACCGAATTTCAGCTCACAAGGTTGAGATTTGTAGAAGTTAAGGGGGGGGGGGGACAGCCCATTTTGCGTGGCTGGGACGGACACACGAGTGATTTCATAAGGGTTCCGTCAGTACACCTACGGTGTACGGAACCCTAAAAACTGTAAATTTATTGTTTATATATATGTTACAAAAGTCATACCTAATTAATTTACAGCAATCTGTCAAAATTTTAAAAAAATTCTTTTTTTTTTGAAAAATTTATAATTTTTTTCATATTAGTATTATTTTTTAATTATAAAATTTGTTTATTATTATATATATATATATATATATATATATATATATATATATATATATATATTACTAGGGGGGCTACACCCCCCTGCGCGCTTCGCGCGCCAACCCCCTACCTAATTTTTCTATTTATTCTAATTTATATTTTCAAATCATGTTCCCTTAATATGAATGCATGGTATTAAGTTAGAGTACATTATATTAGGCGATACTGAAAAAAAAACACTTAAAAAGAATTTTACTTGACGGATATGATTACGATCTTATGGTGCCCTTATAGATACTTTTTGTACCTAAAGGTAATAGAATTGGCTAAATTTGGCAATGATTTCGCAGTATCATCAAAGGCATTATTACGACCCTTTTTACTTGCAGCTTTTATAATAAATCAAATCTCAAATAAATTTTGACATAAATTAAGGATCATTATTTGGTCGGTTATGACATGTAGGTAAAAGAAGAATGTAAAATTACATGTAGATTTCGACGTAATATAACAGACGTTTGTGGGCCTCTTTTTACACGTAGGTCAAAACTGCCCTCAAAATTGACCTAAATTTTGAGGGTAGCGGAAATTGTTTGTCAAATTCTGACGTCTACGTCAAAATTGCCCTCAAAATTGACCTAAATTGACTCTTGACCTGTAGGTCTGATTTTGAGGTTATGTTGTTCTACGACAGGAAGTTATGTTAAATATACTATAGCCATTTGTAGCCAACTTCATGGCACTGAATCCGGCGGCGAAATCTTTTTATAATATAGAGAGATATATCTTCGAAGTCATTTATATTATTAATAAATTTAAAAATTTATCCCAATCTGAAAAAATTGAAAAAAAAATTTTTTTGGAATTTTTTTAAAAATTCATAACTTTTTTTCAGCTCAATATTTTTTCATCAAATATAGCTAATATTTTAAGTTAGACCAATACATAAAAGAATGTCAAATTTTACTTTATTTGGTCAAGACCTTTTCAAGTTATACGCGAACAAACATACATACATACATACATACATACATACAGGAAATTTTTTATTACCATTTTTGGAATCTCCGTTGCTCAAATAAATAAATTATGCTAGAAAAAATTAATTTCGTGCAATGTACAGACAAAAGTCTGATTTTATTAATATAGAAGATATTAAATTTGGCGGGTATGAATAAAGATAATAATAAAAAATCCATTGGGTTTGCGGACAATATCGTCATTTACGCGATAGAAAAATCTCCACAGGCAGCTGAGGAGTCACTTCAGAGTTTATTTGACAAAATACTATTTTACTTTGATGCCTGGAGATTAAATTGTAAAAATATATAGCTCATATAAAAGAAGCCATAAATACACTGTAAAAAATTTAGGGAGTTAATGGACTCAGGAGTTGGGAGTTAAATTTTTCGAGTTAAAAATCAACTTTAAAAGAGAGTTAATTTATTAACTCCCTTCATCAACACCCGCGCGAGTTATTTTTTCCATGAGAAGTTAGCATTTCGGAGTTAAATTTTAACTCTCTTTATTTAACTCCCCTGGCATTAACTCTCCAATGGGTGCGACTTTTATAGAATCCCCTGGGGAGTTAAAATTTAACTCCCTTTTTTACAGTGTAAGGCAAAAAGAGCCTTCTTTAACGTAAAAAATTTATTTTATTTTTTACATCTTGATGCTAACGTTAAAATTTTGTATTATATGCTTATTGTTCGACCAATTGCCACATATGCTTGTCAGGCTTGGTTTAATATATCACCTTCGACGATGGAAATTGTGAGAGTGTTCGAGAGATCTTGTTTAAGGGCGTGCCTGAGGTTGTACAGGAGTCCTGAATCAAATTATACAAAATTCTATTCAAATTTTTTAATCTATAATAAGGCAAATATACCAAGGATTGATACTTTTATAATTAGTGATGCACTTCGAGCGAGTCTCGTCTCGAAAAACCGAGAATCTCGCGAGAAAAACAATGAAAACAATTGAATGTGATATTTTCATCTCTTTTCATTTATGAAAGGACAGAGTCTCGTTGTGCATCACTATTTATAATCAAATTAAATAGAAATCACTTTGCCAAGGCGGCTAAAATAAAAGAAAACCCGAACCTATATTTGCCATTTTATCACAGTGATAATGAATTTAAAGAAACGTTAAAATCAGAGTACATATCCCCACATTGTTTTTCTTATTTGGATAAAAATAAATATATACAAAATTCAGGAAAAATTCCCATAATTTACCATATTTATAGGCATGCGTTCAACAAATCTATAAAATATACTGCGAATGACTGGGATGCAAATCCCCAAAGCTTGTCACGATTTTCAACAGCTATGTTAAGGCGAGAACTAAATAAAAAAGCGTCAACAAATACAAAAAAAATCTATAAATTTAAACTATTATATTGTTTTTTTATTAATTAAGTTGGCTTTTTCTATGTATGTTATTATTTTTCGAATACTTTATCTTTTTTTACCAACAATTGTTTTAAAAAAAATTTTTAATTTGTCTCCAATTATATTGGATAAATAAATAAAAAATTTAATCATGTAAACAAAAAAATATAAATAAAAGAGAGAAAAAGTATTCCTTCGTTGAGTACCACTCTGTTGGTTATTCGAAAATAAAAAACATTTCATCTGTGATAATTTGCACCGTCTTTCCATGTTTATTATGGTGCCATTGTAATTTATATTCCCAGGCGGAAAAGTCGGACGAATGCCGGATCATCCAACCGTCAAGGATCCGCGCAGGTTGAATTGGAGAGTCAATGCCGATGCATATTAATGTCTGCTGGCGCGGTACAAAGACGGATCCGACCGCCGGATTAAAATTTATACTGTGTTGTAATGGCTGTGCGTCCGGCTCGGTACAAATTTCATGCCGCCGAACAACCGGCGTTGTAGGTTGTACTGACATTCGTCCGTCTGACAACTCGAGCGTGACAGACATTCTACCGACTGCGAACTAATATCATTTATGTTGTTATTATTAAGAGTTCAATTAATAATAATATGCTAAGAATATGGTTATTGTCATTGCTTTTTTAAAACAATTTAATGTTTTCTAAAATAATTATTTTTTTTAATTAACACATTATTTAGAATCTTCAGAAATAGATTTTTTACAATGCAAAATTTAGCTATAGTCTTATTGTTTTCAATAAAAATTAATAAACTAAAATGAATAAAATAATAATTATATTAATAAAAATTTTTAATCTATTATGTTGTAAAAAATTTTTGTAGGAGAATTGCTTAAAGTTTAAATATTAAAAAAAAGGATTAACAATGCAGGAATATAAAATTTAATTGTAAAAATTAATGAATTTGAAGAATAGGTTTTAATTATATTTTTTATTTATTAATTAACAAATAAATTAAAGAATTAAATTTTTTTGTTATATTCAAATTTCTTTAATATTTATAAATAAAGTATACAGCTAATTATTAATAAATATAAAAAAATTAATAATAAAAATAATAAATAAATATAACAAAAATAATAGAATAATTGAAAAAATTAAAATTTTAAAATATTGTTTTAAAACACTAGATTTATTTACATAATATTCATAAAATGCTAAAATATTCTAAAGTATTTGTAAAATTATTATTTATTGTTGTATATAAGATGCAAAAATTGTTTGCTTCGTAGCGGTATTGCATATTGACATTATTATGCTCAGATCCGCATGCGAGCGAATAGCATAGTGGTTAGCGTATTAGACTTCGGTGCTTATAGATTAGGAATAGCTTGGGCTTCGTATCCCACTTGTGCGAGCGTTTAGAATTTTAATGTGTAAAAAAATGTAGAATGTGTAAAAAATGCTGCAAATTATCTATAAATAAATATTAATTAACATGCACCATGCATAGTTAATTAAATATTTTTTTATTTTATTTTTCAATACAAATTATAATTTAGTCTGGTTAGACGGACGAATGCCAGTGGAACGCCGGTCCGCTGAAGCGAGTCGTTTTTTGAAACAATATTTGACCCGCTGCGGTTGCTAGACGGACGAATGCCGGTACAACGCCGGTTGTTCGGCGGCATCAAATTTGTACCGAGCCGAACGCGCAGTCACTACAAAAAGGTGGATACAACATAGCGGACAAAATTTTTTAAAAATCTGTGGATTCGCTTGAAATTTGTTATTTGGGGGTTTCAGGGTCGCTGATTACGAATTCAAAGTTAGATTTAGAAAATTCAAAATGTCGGATCCAATATGTCAGATAAAATTTAATAGGGCAAATAAAATTGTTTAAAACTGATTGGATTCATTGAAAATTGTTATTCGGGGGCTTTCAGGGTCTCCGATAACAAATCCAAAGTTATATTTAGAAAATTCAAAATGTTGGATTCAATATGGATGATGGTTTATCTAAAAATCATAGGGTTTACCATGTGGTTAACCATGTCAAACCATATGGGAAATTGAGACAGCATTTTAGTTAGGAATAGACATGGTAAATTTGAACAGTTCTTCTATGCATAAAACCATATGAATTCCTATATAATATCCTGCATGTTTTTCCCAGTCAAATCCTAAACCAAATCCCATGTGAAAAACATTATCCGTCTCATTGAATATCTCTACATGGGAATCCACTTGGAATTTTACAAGCGATTTCACATAGTATTTTATATGGGAATTGACATAGGATTTCACACAGGATTTAATATGAGATATTACAGAGTATTTTATTAAAGATCCAATGAAAAAATTTTCAAAGGTTTACAAATTTTTTAATAAAACATTAAATAATAAATGGTATTTGTGTTACAAGTCAAAAAAATATATAAAGATCGATAATTTGAAACACGTCCTCTGTGCTACAGGTTTTCAGCTCTTATATACTTTCAGAATCGTCTCAACAGCGAGAGAAGTCACTTTCGCCATCTAGACTATAGCTAAATTTTGCATTGTAAAAAATCTATGTCTGAAGATTCTAAATAATGTGTTAATTAAAAAAAATAATTATTTTAGAAAACATTAAATTGTTTTAAAAAAGCAATGACAATAACCATATTCTTAGCATATTATTATTAATTGAACTCTTAATAATAACAACATAAATGATATTAGTTCGCAGTCGGTAGAATGTCTGTCACGCTCGAGTTGTCAGACGGACGAATGTCAGTACAACCTACAACGCCGGTTGTTCGGCGGCATGAAATTTGTACCGAGCCGGACGCACAGCCATTACAACACAGTATAAATTTTAATCCGGCGGTCGGATCCGTCTTTGTACCGCGCCAGCAGACATTAATATGCATCGGCATTGACTCTCCAATTCAACCTGCGCGGATCCTTGACGGTTGGATGATCCGGCATTCGTCCGACTTTTCCGCCTGGGAATATAAATTACAATGGCACCATAATAAACATGGAAAGACGGTGCAAATTATCACAGATGAAATGTTTTTTATTTTTGAATGGCCAACAGAGTGGTACTCAACGAAGGAATACTTTTTCTCTCTTTTATTTATATTTTTTTGTTTACATGATTAAATTTTTTATTTATTTATCCAATATAATTGGAGACAAATTAAAAATTTTTTTTAAAACAATTGTTGGTAAAAAAAGATAAAGTATTCGAAAAATAATAACATACATAGAAAAAGCCAACTTAATTAATAAAAAAACAATATAATAGTTTAAATTTATAGATTTTTTTGTATTTGTTGACGCTTTTTTATTTAGTTCTCGCCTTAACATAGCTGTTGAAAATCGTGACAAGCTTTGGGGATTTGCATCCCAGTCATTCGCAGTATATTTTATAGATTTGTTGAACGCATGCCTATAAATATGGTAAATTATGGGAATTTTTCCTGAATTTTGTATATATTTATTTTTATCCAAATAAGAAAAACAATGTGGGGATATGTACTCTGATTTTAACGTTTCTTTATATCTCTCTATATTATAAAAAGATTTCGCCGCCGGATTCAGTGCCATGAAGTTGGCTACAAATGGCTATAGTATATTTAACAAAACTTCCTGTCGTAGAACAACATAACCTCAAAATCAGACCTACAGGTCAAGAGTCAATTTAGGTCAATTTTGAGGGCAATTTTGACGTAGACGTCAGAATTTGACAAACAATTTCCGCTACCCTCAAAATTTAGGTCAATTTTGAGGGCAGTTTTGACCTACGTGTAAAAAGAGGCCCACAAACGTCTGATATATTACGTCGAAATCTACATGTAATTTTACATTCTTCTTTTACCTACATGTCATAACCGACCAAATAATGATCCTTAATTTATGTCAAAATTTATTTGAGATTTGATTTATTATAAAAGCTGCAAGTAAAAAGGGTCGTAATAATGCCTTTGATGATACTGCGAAATCATTGCCAAATTTAGCCAATTCTATTACCTTTAGGTACAAAAAAGTATCTATAAGGGCACCATAAGATCGTAATCATATCCGTCAAGTAAAATTCTTTTTAAGTGTTTTTTTTTCAGTATCGCCTAATATAATGTACTCTAACTTAATACCATGCATTCATATTAAGGGAACATGATTTGAAAATATAAATTAGAATAAATAGAAAAATTAGGTAGTGGGTGGGCGCGCGACGCGCGCTGGGGGGTGTATCCCCACTAGATATATATATATATATATATATATATATATATATATATATATATATATATATATATTAATAATAAACAAATTTTATAGTTAAAAAATAATACTAATATAAAAAAAATTATAAATTTAAAAAAAAAAAGAATTTTTTTAAAATTTTGGCAGATTGCTGTAAATTAATTAGGTATGACTTTTGTAACATATATATAAACAATAAATTTACAGTTTTTAGGGTTCCGTACACCGTAGGTGTACTGACGGAACCCTTATGAAATCACTCGTGTGTCCGTCCCAGCCACGCAAAATGGGCTGTCCCCCCCCCCCTTTAACTTCTACAAATCTCAACCTTGTGAGCTGAAATTCGGTAGGGATCTTCAGTTTTACGTGCAGATTACAGGAAAAATATAGCGGACACGATTGGCCAACATATTTGCGAAATAGAAGGGAAAGAAATTAAATTTTCTCGAAAAAATTGCAAAAAATGACCATGTCCCCCCCCTTAACTTCTACAAATCTGAACCTGGTGAGCTGAAATTCGGTAGGAATCTTAAGTTTTAAGTGCAGATTACAGGAAAATTATAGCGAACACGATTGGTCTACATATTTGCGAAATAGAAGGGAAAGAAATTAAATTTTTTTGGAAAAATTGCAAAAAATGACCCTGTCCCCCCCCTTAACTTCTACAAATCTGAACCTGGTGAGCTGAAATTCGGTAGAGATCTTCAGTTTTAAGTGCAGATTAACTATATTTATAAGATGGAAGTAAGTATAAAAATGTTTTTAATATCAATAAATTGAAAAATTATAATTGACAGACCATTTACTATCAAGCTTAATTCAGTAGTATTCTTGGGGTCGCTGCTAAACATTTGACGTCAAAATAATGAAATCTAGAATTATTTGTTTATCTAATTAATCAAAAAATTTTTAATTGCAAAACTTCGAAAACATTAAAAATGGTAAATGATATTAAAAAATATTAATTCACAGCATTAAAATTATTTTTCAATTATTAAAAATGGAGACCTGTGTGATACGATACTTGCATTATGCTACTGGCAAGAAACTTTGGTAGTAAATTGTTTTGTTAGTTTAATTTCAGATTTAACTTTTAGGGATGTTTTGAGCATTGTAAAGGCAAATGTTAAACAGGGTGTCTATTATTATTTTTGTTTAACAAACTGTCCGGTTTTTCCTAGCTTTGTCAAAATTTATCCAGGTGCATCTTTTCTTACCAAATATAAATTTTTTTGATAAGTAATAACAATAAATAAAACTACAAATGGCTACAAAAATTCACTTTTTTTATGAAAATACTCTTCGACGGTTTTTATTTTTACTAATACTTTTAACAGGGGTTCCACCAAATGGAAAAAAACGGTAAATATGCAGGAATTTAATTTAATCAGGAAAACTGTGAATTCAGCTTGCAATATAGGTCTTATTTTCGATTTCAGCAATTATGATACAATTAGTTCGAATTCAACTTTACTACAAATCCAAAAATCAGTGGAAATTTTGGATTAACTTATAATACTATAATTAAATTTCTACAAATAAATGACGAACATTGTTTTCTGCATTTTAATTAATTAAAAATAAATTATTTGATGATAAAAAGGCTATCACTAATTTAAAATAGTATTATTTTTTTAATGAAATAGTTAATGGTAGCTAATTATTATTTATTCTGGTCAAATGAAATTCCCCACTATTTCCCATTTTTGGAGACTGGTAGACACACTATTGAATATATTTGAAGTAACTAAAACCCGTCGAAGACGGGTACGACAGGTACTATATTATAAAAAGATATCGCCGCCGCCGCCGCCGCTGTTTCAAGATTCTGTAAGGGCGCCCTATCCCAAAGGGTCTGACAAAACTTATGTCAAAATTGACCTACTTTTTGAACCTATAGGTCAAAAGGAGGATAAATAACGGCCTCACATTACGTCAAAATCTATGTCTAATTTGACCTATTTTATGACCAATAGGTCAAAACCATAAGTCAAAACTTATGTCAAAATAGACTTATTTTTTTACCTATTGGTCAAAAAGAGAATAAATAACATTACATCAAAATACATGTTTAATTTGACCTATTTTTTGACCAATATGTCAAAAAGTGGTCCCCGTGTACACAAGAAAAAAAAAGTTTAAATTTTAACCTGATTTTGGGGTAAAAATTCGCTGCAACAAAATTTCACCTAGGTGAGGGCGCCACTGTCTATGTGACTTAGCATTGGTTAAAATTACCCGCAACAAAATTTATACCACCTTTTTTTCTGTGTAGGTCCTTACATTATGTGAAAATTCAAGTTTAATTTTACCTATATTTTGAACTACGGGTTTTAAAAGGCACCTTAATGTGGGCCATTACATTACGTCAAAATTTGATCTGTGTTTTACCTACAATATTTATATTATCCAGAAATAGAGTCAGGATTTCTAAGGGCCGTCAAAACTAATTTGACCTGTAGGCCAAAAAGAGGATAAATAACGGATAAAAATACATGTTTACTTTGACCTATTTTTTTGAGCTACGGGTTTTAAAAGGGGCCTTAATGTGGGCCATCACATTACGTCAAAATTTGATCTATGTTTCACCTACAGGTCAGAGCTTGCCCCTCAAATAGGAGCGCCAAATAGGACGTCAAAGCCTATGCCAAAGACAGTTTTTTTACTTGCAGGCTGTTATGGTACTACAAAATTGATGACAAAGGTTTAAAATTTTAGATTTGCTAATATCATAGGATCGCATTTTACAATCTTTTTATTATCTATAAATAGAAGTATATATATATATATACTAGGAGGGCTCCGCCCCCTGCGCGCTTCGCGCGCCAACCCCCCGTGATTTTTTATTTGAAAATTCGTCCTTAGTTTTTAGTATTATTAACCTTTTGAGGATTTTATGATTTTGGCAAATCTGAAAATTTTAATTATCATATATAGGAAAGATTATTTAACATCTTTTTAAATTTGGTTTTTAGCCAAATTCTTTAAAACTTTAATTAAAAAATTAATTTTTAAATTCAAAAATTGAGTTTTTTTGAGTATACATAAGTATACTTGAATTTTAAAGAATTTGGCTAAAAACCAAATTAAAAATATTTCTATTCATTTTCATTACATATGACAATTTAAAATTTCAGATTGGCCAATGTCATAAGATCGCATTTTTCCATCTTTGTCATCAATTTCGTAGTAACGTAACAGCCTTCAAGTAAAAGATTTGTCTTTGGCATAGGCGATTTGACGCTCCTCTTTGACGGGGCAAGCTCTGACCTGTAGGTAAAAAACAGGTAATGTAATGGCCCACATTAAGGCCCCTTTTAAAAGCAGTAGCTCAAAAAATAGGTAAAATTAAACATGAATTTTGACGTAATGAAAATGCCCACATGGAGACCACTTTTTAATTTATAGGTAAAAAAATAGGTCAAATTAAACATAGATTTTAACCTAATATGAGGCCGTTATTTATCCTCTTTTTGACCTATAGGTAAAAAATAGGTCAATTTTGACATAGATTTTAACGTAATGTTAGGCCGTCATTTATCCTCCTTTTGACCTGTAGGTCAAAAAATAGGTCAATTTTGACATAGATTTAAAAATGTAATTAAAAGAAAAATAGTATATTTTGTAACTTGTGCTAGCATTTGTCAATTTCTTAATGAGCACTTTTTTTGGAACAAACAGTTTGTTCCAAATAAAGTGCTCGTTCAAAAATTGACAAATGCTAGCACAAGTTACGAACGATATTTTTCATAACAAGGTGCAAAAAAGTGCCCTTTTTTGCACCGCGTTATGAAAAAATAAGTTAAAATAAACTTTATCCACTTTTTATTATTGTTAAATAAATTATTCAAAACATTCCCATTTTTAATATATTTAAAAAAAATTAAAAGAATATTTAAAATAAGAAGAATGGAATCTTCCTATTGATAAAAATGGTTGTCAGATTAGAGGTTATGTCATCCAAATAATTTTTTGTTGAAGAAACAGTAATTTTTATCCAAAATATGGGCAATTCCACGTGAGATTTTAGTCGACCTCTTAAAATCGGTCAAAAATAATTTTTTTGCAACACTAACCTGTAAAATTGAATTTTACACACCGAAAACAGTGTGTAAAGTACTTCTTTTTATAGCGGTGTGTAAAGTGTTACTTTACACACAGCTAGCAGTGCGAAAGGGGATTCCAGTATGTAAAGTGATTTTCAGTGCGTAAAATGATTACTTTACACATTCTTGTGACTGTTTGATGAGAAACGATGAAATAAAGCTTTAAAACAACAATTTAAAATCACATTTTTTTATTTTAGCTTCAAGAAAATTTCATTAAACACTTCCCCCACTACACCTAAACTTTCAGTACTATTGTCAATAGTGCTGCAAGTTTAGTTGTTCTAGTGTTGCAAAAAATGTTGTATGACACTCGTGCATAAAGTTGATTATACTCGTGTGATTTGCATCACTCGCCTTCGGCTCGTGCTGCAAATGTCACACTCGTAAAATCATTCACTTTACGCACTTGTATCATAAATAACTAATTTCTATTCTGTATTGCAAAAAACAGATACGTATTTTTTTATTTATGTTTAATTGTCCAAATTTTCGAATTATGATTTTTTGAAATTTTGGACTTTTAATTGAAGGCCTATATTCAGTAGCTTATTTGTCAGAAAATATTGAGTGTAGGAAAAGTTGTCAAAGAATGAAAGTTTCAGTTTTCTTTAGACTTTTAAAAAATGTAAACAAAAAAATTTTTTTTCAATTTTTTATTAAAAAAATAATTTCTATGATGAATTAATAAACCAAAATTTCGAAAATTCATAACTCGAAAATTTTTACAATTAAACAAAAATATAAAAATACGTATTTGTTTTTTTTTTATACAGAATAGAAAAAAAATTTTTGGCTGATTTTAAGTGGTCAATTTAAATCTCACGTGGAATTGCCCATATATTGTTCAAAAATTTTAACAATATCCACTCTAAATTATTAGGCGGATAACTACTGTTTGGTGGCCGACTATATGGTTTACCCTATACCACGAGAATTTCAATGTCAGTCAAATCGGAAAAAATTCCATGGCCCCGGTTGGGTAAGAAAGAATGCAACTTTTGAGAATTGTGGATTATACATCAGTGATAAATTTTATTAAAATTAAACATACAAAATTATTATAAACAATATCCAGTACAAACATTGGATTCTTGGATGTTAGTAATTTTTGAAATGGGAGGGTGTTGAGAGCGACTGTTACTTTCAGCCCGAAACTTTTAACCTTTTATTTTGGAAATTTATCAGCGATGTATAAACTATATAGACCTAAGTAAAACTGCTTCGCAAATGTCGTTCGCGAACGCAGAACATAAGTTAGAAAAGGACACAACTATACCTTTTTCTTTTTCTAATAAAAACTGGCGCTAATGCCAGTTAGGTAGTAGTGAGCGCCTTTGAGCCAATCACTGCTATCCGACTGGCATAATTAGCAAGTGCATTCGAGCATCGGGCGAATTATAGAATTTGAAGGCGCAATTCGAAAAAGTAGTATCTTCTTTTTATTCATTAAATTTATTTAAAAAATTACTAAAATTTAAGAAATTTTTGTGCTGGCTATTGTTTATAACAATTTTGTATGTTTAATTTTTAAAAATTCATTACTGATATATAACCCGTGCAGAAATTTTGACCTGGCCCTGGCCAGGGCCAGACCGGGGCTGGTTCGGGAAATCTGACCTGCCCCCGGCCTGGATGAAACAATAAAACCGACCAGGGCTATGCCTCCGGACAGATCTGGTTCCCTACAGGGATCCCAACCGGGGCCATAGAATTTTTCCCGATTTGACTGATATTGAAGTTTTTGGGGTATAGCGTAAACCATATAGTCGGCCACCAAATAGTAGTCATCCGCCTAATAATTTAGAGTGGATATTGGTAAAATTTTTGAACAATATATGGGCAATTCCAGGTGAGATTTAAATTGACCACCTAAAATTGGCCAAAAAATTTTTTTTCTATTTTGTATAAAAAAAACAAATACGTATTTTTATATTTTTGTTTAATTGTAAAAATTTTCGAGTTATGAATTTTCGAAATTTTGGTTTTTTAGTTGTAGACCTGTATTCAGTAGCTTATAAGTCTGAAAATATTAAGTTTTGGAAAAAGTTGTCAAAGAATAAAAGTTTTGCTTTTCTTTCGACTTTTAAGAAACGTAAACAAAAAATTTTTTTAGCTTTGGGCCAAATTTTTTTTTATTTATTAATACCTCATAATGTAGACAAGATTTTTCAAAAATACCCGAAATGGGCCTGACGTGTTAAATGAGTTTTAAACTATTTTCAAAAATCCCACTGTGATGCTTACAAGGGATTTTTGAAAACATTTTAAAACTCATTTAACACATGAGGCCCATTTTGGGACTTTTTGGAAAATACTCTCTATATTATAAGGTATAAATAAATTTAAAAAATAAATATAATATAAATAAATATAAAATATTTTAAATAAAAATAATTATAAAAAATCTTTTACATTATACAATAAATAATGAATAATTTGTTTATATAAAGAATGGAATTAATAAATAATTATTAAAAATTAATATAATAATACTTACCAATTTCCAATTGATTTAATTAATTAAATTCGGTCTTTTTATTTCTGAAAAAAGAAACCTACAATCATGTATTATCAGTTAAAATACATATCAAGAGTCGATAAAAAGAATTACTCTTTATCATACTCATAATTTTTTCCGACAGAATTTATAAGTACAGCAGTAAACTGTCAGTAGAAAACTGACACTTCGAAAAATCGCTATTTCTTATTATTATTATAAGTGTTTTTTAAATAATTTTTGTATGTTTATCAATAATTTAACGTTCTTTAATGATAGAACGTCCAACGTCCTTCCGGCAGGACCAAAAAGACTCAGGTGAGTCTGTCCGAAATCGCTGAATAAAACTAACATGGATTGACATAAACAAAAAGTAATATATATGGTTGGAAAGGTGATGAAACAAGCTTTCAGCGCATGTAAATGTCGAGCTTGTAAGTTCAAACCGAAGAGCAGGGTAGCTTAAAGAACCCAGGCGGAAAAGTCGGACGAATGTCGGAGTTTACAACCGGCTGGGATCCGCGCCCGTACAGACCGCAAGTACCGACGGTCTGTACCGATTCGGATCTGAAAACGCAATCGGCGCGGTACAGATTATGCTCCGACTGTTGGAACCGTCTTCCCACTATCGTCAGTACGGGCTCGGTACTGGATTTCTTCCGCCCGCGGATCTTATTCTTCTGCGGCGTCGGAAGAATGACGGATATGATAAGTCCGTACTGGCTCGGTGCTGGGCCGGATCCGACTGCGGATCTTGTCATTTATTGTCATATCATAAATCACATTATGAATTTATTTTTAATAAATGTGTCATAACTAAATAACTATTACAATAATTAATTGAATTACTTTAGAAAATAATGATTAATTAATAAATAAATTTAATCAATATATTAAGTAATTATTTATTGAGACTTTTTTTAAATTAAACAATTAAAAAAATTTGTCTTACACTTTTACTTTATAATTATTATAAATAAATTTATTTTGTTAATATAAATTTATTATTATTGAGATATTATTAATGAATATAATATATTATTAATTAGTATTAATATTATTGAGAATTAATAATAAATTATTAATATTAATATTCATGTTAATTAATAATATCTCAATAATAATAAATTTATTACTATTGAGATATTAATTAAAATTATTAATATTATTATGTTCAATATTATTATATTGAGAAACAATTATTTAATATATTATATTATAATTAAATTATAGCTGTAGCATTGACACGTAGTAATTCTACAAGTTTTATTTCAGCTCGTGACACTTGAGAGTATTTAAGATTTGAGAGTCCCATGCGAGCGTAGTATAGTGGTTAGCGTGCGAGATTTCGGTGCGGAAATATTCGGTTATGCGTAGGTTCGTACCCCCAAGCGTTAGGATTTTTCAAATGTCTATAAAATACAAAATTACGTTTGAGTGTATAAAAAATAAAGAAATGTTTAAAGTGAACTGTCAATGAATTGTCATCGATATTTTTTTCTTTTGCAATTAATTATTATTTTTTGAATTGATATTTGTTAAAATTATCATTTGGATCCGATCCGGTTGTCAGGCGGTAGAATGCCAGCTATTAAATTGAAAATCCGCAGTCGGTAGAGTGCCAGGTCCCAGCTGGTTGAATTATACACGGAACGGCTTTTCCCGGCCGGTAGGAATGCCAGTTCCGAGCCGGTTGCCAGCGCGCTCCTGGCCTAGTCACTATTCGGTAGAATGCCCGTTCACATTCGGTTGGCAGGCAGTTCCGAGCCAGTACAGTTACACCAGCGTCAGTACTGGCTAGGATCCGCACCGGTTGGAAATTTCCGCCTGGGAAGTTGAATTTTCCAAAAATTCATATAATTTTTAGTCACAAAATGATGGAACCCGGTCCTGCCGGCAGGACGCTTTTCGCTTTGTTTAAAAGGCTACCAAGCCTAGGCATATAAATTTAGAAATTTGATATTTACATCATTGGAAAGCTTGTTTCATTACCTTTCCAACGATGTATTTGTTTTTGTTCTTATCTGCTTCCATATTCATTTTATAAAGAAAATTTGAAGAGAGTTTTTATTCAATTGGCCGCAATTTTGCTGATTAACATTAAAAATGAAATTTTTTTAAATTAAACAAATAGGTTTCATTCTTTGAACGTTTCTGAAGAAAAAGAGACTAAACCGGCCAAAATATATTAATTTTTGTGGATTTTACATTAAATTTACGAAAAATGTTTTTTTTTACTTTTTAGAAACAGCAAGTTTGAGGGCTTTGAAAAATGGTTTAATATTATTATTTTAAAAAGTCAAGTACATGGATTTTTTCGTCATGGATTTTTTTTTTTTTTCGGAACATCCTTCCGGCAGGACGGGCGCTTGGACGTTCTATCATTAATGTTTTCTCAACAATTAAGTCGTGTTTCTCCAGTTTTAAAAGGTTACAATGCAAATTTTCACTGTATTTTTTATTAATAAAATTAATACATGAATAGAAAAATTATGTGATTGAAAAGAAAATTGAAATTATTGTGAAATAGTTATTTGTATTATTTTTTCAGTTTTAAAGAAGAACACATCTTAAAGGCAGGTGGGATTAAAAAAGGTTGCTTTATCGCGGTCTTATTTAAAAAGAAAAAAATATTTTAAGTTGGGATTTTTTGGTAAATATAGGAAAATGATATGAAACCCACGCTGCTTTCGGAATTTTGTAAAATGTTTATAGATAATTATTAAAAAGATTAATAATATTGATGGCTTTATCGATCACTCCGAGTCATTCATGAATGACTCGGAGTGATCGATAAAGCCATCAATATTATTAAATACCACCGAGTGATAAATTCAAATCAATATTATTAAAAAGATTGTTTAAACACTCGAAAAGGAGGTTTTTAATGATTTGGTATTAGTATATTATTAATAATACAATATATATATATATATATATATATATATATATATATATATATATATATATATTAGTAATTATTATTAATTATTATTATTAGTAATTAAAAAAATGGATAAAAAAGAAAAATATTAAATTGAAAATATTGAAATTAATTGTAATTTAATTAAATTATAAAAATTAAACAAAAAATATGTATTATATTTTATGGAAAATAAAAACCAAAAATAGTTTTAATAACGTTTAGAAAAAAACAATAAAACTTGTAACTATATTAGTATATAGTCCTTTTAGAATTGTTATAATGTTGAATTAATTTAATACAAAGATTACAATTTTTAAAAATTGATATCTCAACTCAGATAAAGAGAAAAATATTTCAAAACTTTAAAATAATTCTTTCATAAACAGCCATTTTTAAATCGTGATGCGAATTTCCTGCACCGTTTACATTGTTGTATATAAAATTTAATCTTGTTAATAGTAAAAAATTTAAACTCATTTAAGTAATAAAAAATATCGTTGGATAGGTAATGAAACAAGCTTTCCAATGATGTAAATATCAAGTTTCTAAATTTATGTGCCTAGGCTTGGTAGCCTTTTAAAGAAAGCGAAACGCATCCTGACGGCAGGACCGGCTTTCATCATCTTGTGACTAAAAATTATATGAATTTTTGGAAAATTCAACTTCTTTAAGCTACCCTGCTCTTCGGCTTGAACTAACAAGCTCGACATTTACATGCGCTGAAAGCTTGTTTCATCACCTTTCCAACGATATATATTACTTTTTGTTTATGTCAATCCATGTTAGTTTTATTTAGCGCTTTCGGACGGACTCACCTGAGTCTTTTTGATCCTGCCGGAAGGACATTGGACGTTTTATCATTAAAGTTGACACAATATAAGTTAAATTGTAAAATTTATAATAAAAATCCTTAATAAAATATAATATTATGATGAAATTTAAATATGTATCAGAAATTTAGAACATAAATTTTGTGCACTCTTAAAAGTTTTATTTATCAATAAAGAAAAATAAAATTCAAAAATATAAAAAATTACTTTTCTAAATATTGAAAAGCATTAAATTATTATAAACATCCCTATTAGCACGTAATATTACGAACATTACAACAGTATTCTCGAACCATTGGTAACATTGAGGCAATATTGGTAATGTTACGACATTTCTCTCAATATTGTTATAATATTACGTGCTACTGGGAATAAATTATCATAATATTTTTTCTTTGGAGACTTTGATATAATTAAAAGAGTCTAATGTATAGTCTCCATCTTTCCTGGTCTAAAGTAAAAAAAATTAAAAATTGCAAAGTTACACGGAAAAAATAAGTACATAAAAGATTACTTGATAGTACTTTACTTTTGGATGGGACAATAATTGTGTAAATATTTAATAGACAGTCATAGAATTTTTCATTGACTTATTTGAAATAATCACAAGCAGTGCTGGAATATTTAAAATAATCAATTGAATATTTTAAATATTCCAGCACTGCTTGTGATTATTTCAAATAAGTCAATGAAAAATTCTATGACTGTCTATGAAATAATTACAGAATTATTGTCCCATCCAAAAGTAAAGTACTGTCAATTAATCTTTCATGTAATTATTTTTTACGTGTAGTTTGCAAAAATATCAAAAAAAGAGAAAAATTATGCATGCCTAATATTTCATTTTTTTAGGAGCAGAATACAACATTTTTGGCTAGAGTAGAGACTAAATACTTACTTATAAATTGAGAAAGAGAGATTGCATTGACTCAAAAGTAAGACAAACCTGAAACAATGTTATAAAATGAATAGGACACGAGGCTGCAGAACAAAATTTTAGCGTTTTTATCAGTTCCTGAAACAATCTAAATTGGAAATTTTAATCTTTTTTATAAAATTTCTGAAAAAAATTAAACTACAAAATTTTAACATCATACAAACTACTTTATTAGAAACAATTAAAAACAACACATTCTCATGAATTTTTTAAGCAAAAGATGAATTATTGACAATTATTATTCAATGAAGAGAGAATTTAAAAATAATGTACAGTGAAATTTAAGCAAATCAGAAAATTAAAAAACTGTTGTTAATATTATCATAGATTAGAAAAAGAATTTATCTTTAGTGTACAAGAATATCTAATATAAGAGTTAAACAAAATATTTAAAAATTGTAAATAAATTATTTATTTAAAGATGGTTTTTGAAGTGTTTTAAAACGAATAACGTCTCAGCAATATACATTGTTCTTTCTATTTTGTTAATTATATTTTTCATAGTACCATATTTTCTGTCTAGTTGAATGAATGAATTATTAATACTGTAATTTTGGATGAAATAAAATTTAATTACAGGATACAGGAAATGATGACAGGAAGATGTTTAAATAATATAAAGCAAAAAATAAATAAGACAATAAATAAAACGATTTTTCTTAATTTAAATAATTGCATTAATTAATTACATTACACAGGTAATTTAAGGAACAAGTGAATTAAATTTTTACCAAGAAATAAAGATGAAAGAAAGTACATTGTTAATATTAACCCAATTGTTCCATACTCAACTCAATGTACTTTCTAAATCTGAATTAGTAATTTTCTATTAATGAATTAGTGCGGATTCGTTTACCAATTGTAGTTTTTTACTAATTATTAATAGAAAATTTACTAATTTGAAATAGTAAAAAATATGTAATACTAATTGAATTAGAAATTTTTTATTTGTAATTAGTAAAAAACTACTATTAATTAGTATAAAATGTTACTAATTCAAATTGGTAAAATAATCCACACTAACTCAGATTTATAGAGTAAATAAAGCGTTACACTGAAAAAAAAATTATTTGATTCAAATAACCGATTATTTGACTATTATCAAAGAAATATTTAATTGAATCAAATAATTTTTATTCGAATCAAATAAATGGTATTTGATTCAAATATTTCATTATACTATTTAATTGATTCAAATAAAAATTATTCGATTCAAGTAAATATTTATTTGATAATATAGTCAAATTATCGGTTATTTGAATCAAATAAATTTTTTTTCAGTGTAGTGTGAAAATATTTGCGGCAGCTAAAACAGTCTTGTCCTTTATATAGAAGCATGCAGATGTAATAATTATTGCTATTTAAGTGTTTAATTTACTTAGCATTTTTATGATTTTAATATGAACAATTTCTAAACTTTATTTGTATGATTTATTTTAATTATAATAATTTTATTTCGTTATATAACTGTATTATCTATTATTATAATAAAACATTTTAAAAAGAAATACGAAAAATACATCAAAAAATTATTTCACATCGTGTTAACAATTGTAGTAAACATTTTTTTATAAAAAAAATATATACTTACCTTTTTCTGTAATTTCAAAATATAACATAACAATTTTTTATTTATTCTAGAATTTATTTATTAAATAATTAATTTCTTACAGTTTTCTTGCAAGAAATTAATTATTTTTTTTAATTATTTACTTATAAAAAATATGTTCAGTATTAATATTGAAAATTATTAATTTTTATTAATAGTAAATATTTTTTAATATTATTAATAATAATAATAATAAATATTTTATACTTAATTACTTTAATTAATCAAACAAATTTATTAACTTTCACACATATTACGTTTATTAATAAATAATTTTTATTATCATTTTATTTAATTTTGTTATTAAATAAATAAATGAATTAAAATAATTAATTAATTTTATAATATTTTTAATTCAATATAGTAATTAACGAATTATAGTTTTATTTTTTTTTATTATTAGTTTTTTTTATTTTATCTATTATTTAATATAATAATTAATTTCACTAATTTAACACATTATTATTATTATTATAAATTTAGAATACTTTTATAATTAGTCTTGATTATTATTATACACAATTTCTGTAAATTAATTAAAACACATTTCTCATTAATAATTTGTATTTAATTTCATTTAATAATATTTGTTGAATTATTTTTCTTACTGCGCCATCTATTTCTATTAAGCACACTTAAATTGCAGTTTATTTACCGACATTTTCAATTTCAGGAGCACGCATGACATTCTACATATCTTGTTTACATTGCCACACACTGAGCACTCTGAATACAGCAAACGCTGGTCAATTCACGCTTTGGTGAAAACAAACTTTGGCGAATTCACAGACTACCGTGAACATATCTCGAATGATATATCGATTGATATCTGATGTTATGTTGTTAATATTTTTGTAGAGTTAAGTTAATTAATTGTATTATTTATTAATAAGTGGTTTGTTCGTTTATAACAAAATGTGTTTTTCATAAAATTGCATTAAATTAATGTAATTTTTCATTTAGTGATGCTTGTATCGATATAGGTATCGATCGATATCTCGATATGCGATATATCGCGAGTTCGTTATTACTTTGATCATTTTTCATTTTTAAACTAATTTTTATTATTTTAAAGATTATATAATAGTTTATTATTACTACTTTATTCTTTATTAGTACTTTATCATTTTTATTTATAGGAAATACTGAAAAATAAAGAGGAAAGAAGAAGGCAACCTCCAATTCCTCTTCCTTTATTTTCTTTCGTCTTTCTTTTAGTGAATTTTATTTATTTCTATACATTTGTTTTTAATGTATACATATGGGGCAAAATTCCTCAATTGTCCTAACTTAAAATTGAAAGTCTTCAAATCGGGTTGATTTTTGCACAAACTTTAGTACTATAGGGGAGTACTTTATCCACAAAATATTAAAATATTTTATTAAAAATTGTAGAGGGGGGAGGGGGTTAAAGTTTTTAGTAACGTGTTAACAGTGGATTCTTATAGCTAATGTAGCTAAAAAACAGTAGAGTGGACAAAATTTTGCCCTATATGTTTTCGAAAGGTTTTTTCCTCCTCTTTCGAATGGTGTAAAAAAAAAATTTTTTTATTAACAATTTAAGTTAATTTTTTCAAAATTAAAAATATTTTTGACTTTTTTTTTAAAATCGGCATTTTTTTTCTTTTTTTTTGCCTTAAAATAAAGCTTATTATATGTACTTTCCATACCCCTTTGGTAAAAAATGCCGTTTTTTTTTGTTTTCGAATTATTAATTAATTAATTAATAAAAATTTGTTAAAAATTATTAAAAAATGAAATACTTTTTAAGCAAATAAACTTTTTTTAATAATGAGCTTATCATCGTAAAGCTGCTTAAATTCCGCATTCAACGAGTATAAATACATCTATTTTTATAAATAATTGTTTAATAAACAAATAATTGAAAATTTATTTATTAATTTTTTGAAAAAAAACAATTTCTTTCTTCATTTTTGCTTTAAAATACAGATCAATATGTGTACATTCTACAGGTTTAGGAAAAAATGACGCTTGATTAGTTTTCAAATAATTAATCATTTAATAAGTTAATTAACTCATTAATAGTAGTAAAAAATTACTAAAAAATTAAATATTTTTCAAGAAAATAAACTTTTCTTAATTACGAGTTTGTCATCGGAAAGCTTACCAAATTCTGCATCCAACAATCATAAACTCAACTGTTTTTTATAAATAATTATTAATTAAATAAATAATTTATTATTTATTTATTAATTTTTTGAAAAAGGGATATTTTTTTATTTTTCCTTTAAAATAAGGCTTAATATATTTACTTTCGATACCCGATTAGGAAAAGTTACAATATTTTTTGTTTTCGTATTATTTATTAATTAATTAATAAAAAATAGACATGTTGGATGCGGAATTTGTTAAGCTTTACGTTGGAAAGCTCAAAATTAAGTAAAGTTTTTTTTTAAATATTAATTTTTTTTACTAATTTTTATTAATTAATTAATAAATAATACGAAAACAAAAAATATTGTAATTTTTCCTAATCGGGTATCGAAAGTAAATATATTAAGCCTTATTTTAAAGGAAAAATAAAAAAATATCCCTTTTTCAAAAAATTAATAAATAAATAATAAATTATTTATTTAATTAATAATTATTTATAAAAAACAGTTGAGTTTATGATTGTTGGATGCAGAATTTGGTAAGCTTTCCGATGACAAACTCGTAATTAAGAAAAGTTTATTTTCTTGAAAAATATTTAATTTTTTAGTAATTTTTTACTACTATTAATGAGTTAATTAACTAATTAAATGATTAATTATTTGAAAACTAATCAAGCGTCATTTTTTCCTAAACCTGTATTGAATGTACACATATTGATCTGTATTTTAAAGCAAAAATGAAGAAAGAAATTGTTTTTTTTTTCAAAAAATTAATAAATAAATTTTTAATTATTTGTTTATTAAACAATTATTTATAAAAATAGATGTATTTATACTCGTTGGATGCGGAATTTAAGCAGCTTTACGATGATAAGCTCATAATTAAAAAAAGTTTATTTGCTTAAATAGTATTTCATTTTTTAATAATTTTTAACAAATTTTTATTAATTAATTAATTAATAATTCGAAAACAAAAAAAAACGGCATTTTTTACCAAAGGGGTATGGAAAGTACATATAATAAGCTTTATTTTAAGGCAAAAAAAAAGAAAAAAAAATGCCGATTTTAAAAAAAAGTCAAAAATATTTTTAATTTTGAAAAAATTAACTTAAATTGTTAATAAAAAAATTTTTTTTTACACCATTCGAAAGAGGAGGAAAAAACCTTTCGAAAACATATAGGGCAAAATTTTGTCCACTCTACTGTTTTTTAGCTACATTAGCTATAAGAATCCACTGTTAACACGTTACCAAAAACTTTAACCCCCTCCCCCCTCTACAATTTTTAATAAAATATTTTAATATTTTGTGGATAAAGTACTCCCCTATAGTACTAAAGTTTGTGCAAAAATCAACCCGATTTGAAGACTTTCAATTTTAAGTTAGGACAATTGAGGAATTTTGCCCCATATATAATGTGAATAATACATTTTTATTATTTATTATAGTTATAGTTCTTATTTGTTTAGAATAATATGAATATAGTATTATTGTTTGAATAGTATCTTAGCTTAATTTTTAGTTATTTTCATATTATTATTTATTTAGTTTTATTTGTATATATACAGGTGTATATATTATAGATTATTTGTTATATAAGGTTAGGATCATTTGCCATTCTTTGTGTGATATTAATCGTAAAAGGCTTCTGGAGAATCCCAAGAGTCGTTATTATTTTGTTTAGGTTCCGCGGTTTCTGGTATATCCCAGTTTTCGGTGTTTATTTGAAAGTTATTTGGAGTTTCAATTGGGGTTCCTGGGATTTCCCAGAATTGATCATTATTTTATTATGACATCTTTGATTAGTGATGCACGACGAGACTCTGTCCTTTCATAAAAGAAAAGAGATGAAAATATATCATTCAATTGTTTTCATTGTTTTTCTAGCGAGATTCTCGGTTTTTCGAGACGAGACTCGCTCGAAGTGCATCACTATCTTTGATAGCATATTTCGCAGGAATTGGTCCATTTGAATAACTTGATTTTAAAAATTGAAGTGTCTTCTTGACACATTACGTAGATTATACTGTTAGTGATAGTTTCTTTTTCTTGTTCTGAGAAATAGTAAGTTTTATTTAGTAGTTTTAACATTTTTCGCGCTGTTGTGTGTTCTCCGTCTTTTATTTTACGTTCATCTCTAGTTCTTGTAGTTATGTTTCTCATGAGTTTACTTATGAAGCCTCCTCCTTTGTCAGTTAAAATTGAATTAGGAGCTCCATATCTAGAATATAATTCTGCAGCTACAGCATGTGCTATTGTTGTGGTTGATACATCAGGGATTGCTACTGCAATACAATATTTTGATAAATGGTCTTGCATGGTAAGAATGTGGCAATTACCATCAGGAGTTGTAGGAAGTTTTCCTACTGTATCCAAGGATACTTTATCAAAAGCATCTAATGGAGTGTCCGTAATTAGCATTGGTTCTCTGGTTTTTACTCGAACAAGATTTTGTTCTTGACAAGTGGGACATTTTCTTATGAATTCAGTTACTTGGTCCTTAAGACCAGTCCAGAAGAATTTTTCTCGTATTCTTCGATAGGTTTTTGTTTCGGCTTTATGTCCTCCTATTTTGCTGTTATGATGTTCTTTGATAATTTCCTCTCGAATTTCTTCTTTTGGAATTGTAACTTGACCATAACATATAGTGACCTTTATGTTACTATTTTGGAAAATTGTATCTATTATTTGCAGAAATTCTCCTTTTATTAGTTTGTCCGTTATGTCATTTCTTCTGGAAATTCTAATTTCCCTTAATTTTTCGCTTTGAAGGATTATTTTTAGGTTTTGTAGTACGTCAAGGACATCCGTCTTTATTAATGGGTCAAAATAATTGTGTTTCACTATTAGGGTGTTAATATTATACTGTCCTCGAGGAGTAATTAGAATTTGTCCCTTTTGAGGATTTTTTAATTTTATTTCTTGTGGATCAATTGCTCCGATGTCAATAAGTAATCTTCCTACGGGAGTTATGAACTCGCAATCGGCTGACAGGAAATGGGCATAATTATTTCGATAATAGGTTAAACTTTCCCTACAACTGCTTACATTTTTCGTTGAGAATTCTTTTATATCGTCTTTTATTGTTGGAATTTCTGGTGGAATACTAGCAATAGATTTTTCTAATTCTGGCCTGACCGTTTGGTTTTTTAGTAATTCGTTAGGTGATGATTGATTTTCTCTGTCTTCTTCTTCGGATTCAGAAGTTTCTTCTCTTATTACAGGATGTTTATAAGGTGTTGATATTGCAAGAGGTTGATTAAAGCTTAAAGGTGTTATTGATTTTCTTGTTTGGTCTGCAAAAGTTACATTCTTTCCTTTATATAATTCTTCTTTCGTTTGCTTCTTTATACTTACGTTATCGCTTTCTATGTTTTGAATCATGTCAGTTAATTCTTGTAACTCCTTGTGGGTACCTTTTAGAATTTCGTTTAGCTTTTCTGCGAAATCCGTATGGCTCCCAGGTATATATTCGTTTGCGGCTTTGTGGACTTCAGAATCGTCATCTCCAACCGATGCATTAAGCCAATCTCTTGCTGGTAATTCTTCTTCTGTTAACCAGTCTTCGTGTTGAGTCATTGATTCATCAAATCGGGCAATTGATTTTTCTAATTCCTTTGCTATTTCTTTTCTAGTTTTTGGAACATCTTGGTCTTCTTCAGATAAACTATCTTCGCTTCCACTTATTGGTGGACTTACTATTTTTACTACTTCTCTACTTTCTATAATTGGTTTGGCGATACTCTCATACGGTTCAAAAGGTATAATGGGGGGTGCACTTTTTGGAGCATATGGATCGTACAGGGGAGTAGGTATAACTAAACTAGGTAGAACGCTAGTGCTTTTCTTACGTATAGGTGGTTTCTCACTTTCATCTGAGCCGGAGCTTGAAGATATATCATTGGTAATTTTGGTTTTTGTGGGTCGTGGTTGGTTTTTATTTTTCTGAGAGACGCGTTGTCCAATTGAGCTAGTTTCTAATAGTTTCGTATTTGTATTAGATTTCTTTGTAGGTTTTATTATGCCTTTAATTTTTGTTGGCTGTTTAAGAATTCCTTGTTTTTGAGTTGACGTGCTAGCAATTCCTGAACTTGTGGATGGAGATGTAGGTTTAGGATTTTTAGATTGTGTGGTCTGTACAAGAATCCTTGCTTGTTTCTTCATATTTGGTTCTTCCATTACTGTTTCTATGGGATTTCAGTTGTAGAGTAATTTTGTTCAGGTGCATTTAATACTCTTGATAAGTATGCTATAGGTAGGTCTATTCCATCCTTGTCTTGACTGAGAACGGCACCTATTGCAAAATCTGATGCATCTGTTGTTATTGTGAACATTTTAGAATAATCTGGATATTGTAATATAGAACTATTGCATAACATCGATCGAAGTTCCTTAAAACTTTTATCTTCTTCTGGTCCCCATTCGAATTTGACATTCTTTTTTAATAAGTTTGAAAGTGGTTTTGCTTTTGCGAAGAAGTCTTTTATGAATCTTCGATAATAACCTGCAAGGCCTAAAAATTGTTTTACATTTCTGGGTGTCTTTGGTGTTGGAAATTGCTCTACTGCTTCTATCTTTTTAGGATTGGGTTTAACTCCATCGCCACTAATTATGTGTCCTAAATATGCTACTTCTCTACAGAGAAATTCGCATTTTTCGGGTTGTAGTGTCAAATTTGCTTCCTTTAGTCTTTGCAATAATCGTTTCACTTTTGTACCGTGTTCTCCTAAATCTTCGGCGTATATTACTATATCGTCCAAATAAACAAATAACTCTACACCTTGTAATCCAAGTAACACTTGGTTCATCAATCTTTGAAATATGGCTGGTGAATTTTTTAGTCCCATTGTCATTCGAACGTATTCATAATGTCCATGTACTGTTGAAAATGCTGTCTTCTGTCGATCCTTCGGATCTAATTCTATTTGATGAAATCCACTTGCTAAGTCAAAAACTGAAAAGTACTGTGCTTGGCCCAGGGAATCAATTACGCTAGTAATATGAGGCAGTGGGTAAAAGTCACCTACTGTTTTGTCATTAAGATCTCTGAAATCTATAACTATTCTCCATCTTTTCTTTCCCGTAGCATCAATTTTCTTGGGTATGATAAGTAATGGTGAATTGTAGGGTGAAGCAGAAGGTTTTATTGCTCCTTCTGAATTTATTCGATCGATGACCTTGTCTATTTCTTCTTTTTGGGCAGGAGAGAATCTGTAAGGTCTGGTATGAATTGGAATCTTGTCTACGGTTATAATTTTGTGTTGTACCTTATTGGTTGGTTTTAAAGGTTCTCCTGTTAAGTGAAAACTTTCAGGAAATTCTCTTATAATATCCTTGACATGTTCTTGTTCTTCCTCGTTTAAATGGTCCAGTCTTAGATTGTCAATAATAGCTGAAATGCGATCTATTGGTTCTTCATAATCTTCATCTGAGGAGTCCTCATCTATTTCTTCGCCTGGTAATGGATAATATTCGAAAGGTATCAGTTCTTGGGGCGGAACATCTGTTTCCACGTCTTCTGTTGTGGTATTTATCGCAAAAATGTGGCACAATGCATTGTTGTTGCTTACTATACATTCTCCTATTATTAATCCTTCTTCTGTTTTAATTAGTAGTAAATAACCTTCTTTTACTTCATTATTTGATACTTCAATTGGTATCACCTGTCTACCTCTGGCTTTAAGTGTTAATCCTCGTCTTTTATTTTCTTTGTTTTCCACTAAATTTTCCCTAAATTTAATTGATTCTATATCTTGAAAGAATATGGGGCTAACTGGATTTGTATGTGTTACAATGCTATTATGCCAAAATGAAATTTCGGCTTTTTCTTGTCTAAGATATTCTCGACCTAATATTCCATCAGAATGTAAAGGAAAGTCAGAAGAAACCACTTGAAATTTTATGGGTTTTTTATTTACATTAATCTCTACTGTTCCTAGTGTAGGTATCTTTATAGGGGCGATTCCTTTAAGTTGTATAGCTTCGTTTATGGTTACGTTTAATTCGGGTTGTAAAACGTCTAGTTTTATTAAATTTACGTCAGCTCCAGTATCTACTAGTAATGATGCCTTCGATTTCAAGAAATCTGGGGACTTTAGGATTATTACTGGGGATTCATTGCTGTGTTGAGCTTGCAGGATTGTTCTTGTTTTTGTAGTATCCTCACAGTTGCTTGACGCTCTTGCTTTTCCTGACTCGTCGTCGCGTCTGTCCGTCGAGCTGGATAGGAGTTTAAATGTTTCTCGTTAATTGGAGCTGGAGATTGAGCACGTGGGGGCGTCTTAGATCCTCCATAAGAATTATTATGTCCGTCCATTCTTTGTAGTTGTGGGTAAAACGGGTAGGGATGATAGGGCATGAATGGTGGTTGATTAAATTGATTAGGATAATAGAGGTAAGGTGAATAAAATCCAGCAACTGATTGTTGCGGTTGAGGTAAAATGGGTTGCTTTAAGATTCCTATGGGAGTAGGAGAGTGAGAACGCGGTATGTTTGACTCGGTCTCAGGATTAAAGCGTACACGAGGGCTCGGACTCCTATTTCTAGCCTCAAAATTAAAATTATAAGTCTTATTTTCGCTCGGCTGCTGATATCTCGATACATGATAAGTATAATTATTTTTCTCTGCTTGATGTTGGTGTCTTATTTCAAATTGTAGTGCAGCTTCTACAGCATCTTTCATGTTTCTTATATTGCGTGCTTCTATTAAACTTGCAATAGAATCGGGTAGTCCGTTAATGAATGCTTCTAAAGCGCAATCGTTTAAGGGTTCTAACATGTTTTTCATTTTGTCTGCGCCATATGAGTTTACGAGGGCAGAAGTAGCTCCGGCTACCAAAAGAGTTAATCTATCATAAAATTCGCTTACACTTTCACCCCGGGTCATACGAATTGTGGATATCTCATGAAGATACCATACATACGACTTTTTCGGAGCATATCTTTGTTTTAAATGTTAAATTAGATCGTCAAGAGTGTCAAAGGTTTTACCATATGTGCTGTCGCGTGCGACACCTTTTAATTTGGATAACACAAGTTTAATATATTGTCTTTCACAATTAATGGGAATAGAAGATTCCCCGTTAGTTATATCTTTAATAAATTCTTTTAAAGGCATGTTTTTACCATCATAAAAAGGAATATGCATAGTTCCTTGTTGGAGTGCAAAACATTCCGCCATGGACTACCATGGCGGAATGTTTTGCACTCATCATGGGGTCATTATTGGTAGATTCGTTATCGTCAGTCATTTTGCTGATTTGATTGCCTATTTTCGTATGAATTTAACTAATTTATTATCTAAATTTCGTTAATAATGTCAAAATTGAAGGGTAACCCTAAAACGCCGGTTATGTCCGTAAAACCAGTATAATTAATAGAGTGAAATTCTAAAACCGTGTGATTAACACAAACCTGAGCTTGCCCTAAGGTTTTTATTGTACCTTCTCTGAGAGAGAGAGAGAGAGAGAGTTTTAGTGAAGTCAATTCCAAAGAAAGAGTTTAATTCTTTGCTTTTTATTAAATTTATTGGTAATGAATAAATAATAAATTTTGATAATAATAAATTATTATTATCATTATTATTATTATTATTTGATATAATAATAAATTTTGCTTCAAAATCCTTAAAGAATGTTGATTTTAATAAGATAAGTGGGTATAAATTATTGTATCTTTCTATGAAATAGAAATATGAACTCATGAGGGGTTCGCTTGTAGAGACCGCTTAAAGGCTTAAGCCTATTAAGTGCAGTTGTTTCCGCAGTATGGGCGTCCGACTTGACTCGACTTGAACTACTGCGAGTTAAGGCGCACTCACAGCTAGTAGGCAGCAATACAAATTTGAATTTACTGTCTCTTTCACTCTAATGAACTTTCTCTCTTACTCCAATTACTGCCTGCGCAGGCAGGCAGAGCTGTGAGTGCTCCATTAGAGTCAATCGTATGATTTTCGCGCTATATTTGAATTTGAATTTATTAATATTTTTATGAAATTCTCGTTTAATATGAATTACTTCGATTTATTATTAATTAAACTCAATGCGGTTGGACTTTTAGCTATTGCTTCAATACTTTTTAAGATTAATTTTTTCTTTATGTCTAGAGTCCAGCTCTCGCCTCGAAAATTTATTTCGTTTTGAAAATAATCAAAATGACAAACTTGGTCAAGACTAGCAGCTCCTAAAACTGCAATAATGTTAGAATCGCTTTGATAATCTACAACTTCGAATTTGGTTAAAATTTCGCCAATTATTTCTTTTTCACTAGTAATTGAGTTTATTATATTTATAGGTAAATTCACTTCACCAATAGTTTGAATTTCGTTGTCATGAAGTGAATAAGTTAATTCTTTTTTAACACTAACAGAAATGTCTAACTCTGAACTTTTTATTAAATTTTTAGATATTATAGGATCAAGAGCGTAATATTTATCTTGAGAAATAATATATCTAGAATTAAATTCACCAGTTGGGTAGATACAAGGTGTTTCAGTGTATTTATACATGTGATTGCCTGAATTTATTTATTTATTTTTATTTTATTAATTGACTTATTAGAATTTTCTATTAAATATACTTAATGTTGTTGGATTTTGAGTTATTGCTTCAAGACCACCTTTAATTCTATGTATTATTATATCCTTATTCCAATTTCCGTCTTGACCAACTATTTTGTTTTGAAAATAATTAAACTGACAAAATTGATCGAGCGTAGCGGCTCCTAAAATTGCAATTATATTAGAATTGGTTTGGTAATTAACTACACCAAATTTTAGCGATACTTTTTCGCTTAATTCTTCTTTTGTGTAATATTCGTCCGTTGTGTAAACTGGTAAAATTACTTCGCCAATTGTTTGAATTTCTCTGTTAAAGAGTGAGTGAACTTTATTTTTGTTAATTCTAATAAAAGGTTTTAACTCCGATTGTTTGATTAAATTAATAGATATAGTAGGATCAACAAGAAATCTTTTATTTTGAGATATACAATGATGATAAATAAAATGTCCACTTGGATAATTAAAAGAGAAATTAATGTAATTATTCATGAAATTGTCTCAATTATACCATTTATTACACCTCTTTAGTTATCGTTTGCGCGTGTAATCCACCAAATAAAAACAAAGAATGCAATATACATTAAAACGAAAATAAAATAAACGAAACACATTTAAGTTAGTGATTTATACTATTTATTTAAATTATCATTTAAATTTTTGTGTACGTATAAGATTCTGAATTAATATTGTTAAAATAATAGTTTTCTTTTAACATAATATTTAAGGATATTTGTGTTAATAGTATATCGCCAGTCCGACTTGACTTAATTCGTACTACTGCGAGACAATTTGCCTAAAGGCGAGATACAGTAGTTTGAGTAAATGCAATTCTTGTCCAAGAGAATTACGCGGGAATTTAAATTGCAGATAATGCAATTTCTTTAATTAGAAGGGATTTAAATCATCAATATGATACGATACAGATTCTAGATCAATGTCTGTCATGTAGAATTCCAACTTTCGTATGAAGTCAATTCCTACAATTCCTGAAATGGGAAATTTTAATTCCGTATTTACGATATGAAATTTAATTTCTTCGCATATAATGGGAATAATGATACTTTTCGAGTTATAATTCTTTGAATGAATGAAAGGAACTAATATATTTTTGTCTATTAAATTATAGCCAGCTGTTTGATCTAAAATAAAATCTCCGGATCTGTTTCGCAAATAGTCCGAACAAATTGTAACTATGTTATCCTTTAGATTAAAATATAACATGAATAATTAAGATCCAAACAAGAAAATTTACTAATAACTAGCTTTTATTTTTGATCTTTTCTACAATTTTTGTTATTATCTAAAATTTTATTATTTAGTATAGATTCCGTGTTATTTAAAAGCGCTTCAAAGAAGTCTGAGAATTCTTGTTGAGATTCTAGTGTTTTGACTTCTAATAATTTTTCGACTGTTTCTAAAGCTTTTTCCTGATGTCTCTTTTAAACTTTTCTTCCTCCCCTGTTTCTAGGCTTTTTGAAGATATGTTCCTCGTTTTGCATAGTGAATTAAACTGAAAGAAAAGACATTTTGTCTTTAATCTGTTTAACTGTTTGTTTTTATGAGTAATTAAAAAGAAAACCAATTATTAAAGTGAAACAAAAGAGATTCCCGCCGAACGGCGTAGAATTTCAAAGTATTAAGGTCGAAATTCGCCGAAAAGGCGTAAAATAACCTTAATTATGTTTCGACTTAATTAATTTTCAATTGCTATCTTTGAATTAACAAATTCGCCGAAAAGGCGTAAAATATTACTTTCAAAGATTAACAGTGAATGTGTAATGAAATCGTCTTATTAACAACTTCGCAAGAGCAAGATTGCAAGATCAAGATTCGCCGAAAAGGCGTAAAATCAACCTTTTAAAACGATTCGTGTGTGGTAAAGTAATGTGTTATATGTTTTGTATGTTATAGTTGTAGTGTAATTGTATGATTTAATTGTTAAAACATTCAATCTAAGCCTTTATTCTAAGTGTTGCAATTTTTAACTTGCACCAATAATTGGAAAGAAAAGTGTTTCGTATAACTCCTAACCGCGAGCAGAAACTATCGATTCTAAGTGTTAAAAATTAACAACTTTTACAATAACAGAGTACAATTCGATCTGCAATTGCCGATTAAAGAAAAAATAATCTTTTATGCGATAAAAATGTTAACAAAATGAATTTAATTGGCAGTTTAATGAAATAAAAGGTTTAAGGAAAAGTTAATAATTTTATTAACTAAAGTAACAAATCCCACCGCTGCCACCAAATCAGCTGTTACGAACCGAGCTAAGGTTTAGTTAATTTTACTAATTGTTTAGTAAAATGGAGGAAATTAGCTGATTAGTCAAGTTAGTAAGACTTGACCGTTATTTTTAAGTGTGAATTCGTTTGACTTTAAAGAAACTACGGGTTTCCGTTAAATAATTATATGCATATTCCTTTTTAGTGATTATTTATTAGTATTAATAATTTCAAACAATTACAATTATACGTCGTCACTTCGCTAGTTGCGCGTTGTTACAAATTTTATGAGTTTTTCAGTTCGTTTCCTTTGGCACTTTTAAGCACAAAAGAACAACTATTTGAACAATTATTTAACAACTCTAAGTGTTCTCTCACACACTGTACCTTAATACAAAAGAAAACTTGTTTTCTTAGTGTTTTGGAAAGAACTTGCACTAATTTTATTAAATTAGAAAGAGAATATTAAATTAAATTGTTATACGACAAAAGTGTTATTGATATTTTAATTAGTGCGATATATTCCCTTACTAAAAGAACAAGTCTTCTTTAACACTGAATTTACTAACTCAATTTCACGATCGAAGGGCCGACTCAACGATACTGTTCGGGCAGAAACTCACCCAGTGTTGCCAGAGTGAGCGCCCTCAACTTCCCGTAATAGTACTAAGAAATTCCCGATTTTTCCCTGACAAGTTTCTTAAATTTCCATGAAATTTCCCGCAATGTAGTCTTATATATTATAAGCCCTAAAATAAGATTATTATTTTTTTAAATATTATTATTATCATTATTTATATTCGGATTATAAATTTTTATGTTTTCTAATTTAAAAAATTTGAACTAAATTTCAAATTTACTTAAAACTCTTAATTTATTATTTTAAAAATTAGAATTAAATTTTAAATTTACTTAAAACTCTTAATTTATTATTTATACATGTTTTACAAATAAAATTAGTTCCAAAGTCGTGCATTTAACATTCCAGCGGTTGGGTTGAAATTTATGATGCCGCCAGCTTCTTCAATTCCTTCTCTTGTGGACAAAATAGAATTTAATGTTTCATTTTTAAATTTATTCCTGTGAAGTGTTTTGGTTAACTTAACCTGGCTGAACAATCGTTCAACTGAGGCATTTGAGAAGGGCAAAACTAAAAGGAGTCCGATAATTTTCTCTAAATTATTAAATATTTTAGAGTTTGATGCATTTGTTAATTGGAAAACTTTACACCAGTAATCTTCAGCGGAGAGTGAAGAATCTAGCTCGTACTCTTTGTGATTCAGGCCATGCAAACGCCATTCTTGGTCCAATTTTTGTGGATCTACAAAACGTCTTAAAACAGGAAATCTGTCAAAAACATTTTGTAAAGATTTGATTCGAAGAGATTGGGCAAATTGAGGATCCACAATTTTTATGATCTGAAAAGCTGGATCTTGAAATTGGTATCGATCCTTAAGTTCAGAAACGAGAACGATGTAAAAGTTTCGAATGGAAGAATAAAAAGCATCTAAATCTCTTATTGGAATCTCTCGATTTTTTTCTAATTCACGAATACTGTCGTTTGCGAGAAGACCTAAATATATGTTCTTATTTTCAACGAACATTAATTTATTTTTGTGATCAATTTCGTACATATTCGCAGCATTTTTCACGTAATTTATTTCCAAAAAATTGCTGCAAATCGTTTTGATTAATTTTTCAACCTCTGGTTCTAGCCTATGAAGCAAAGGACTATTGGATTGGAAAAGCATGTTAAACTCACTCATTAAACCTATAGCGTAAGATAAGAATTCCAAATAGACGATTGTAAATTGATTTGACAAAGATCATATCATTTCATCTGTCGTTTTTGATGGATTATTCACAGCCAGTTCAGTAAAATAAGGTACCAATGCGGCATACTGCTCTAAGACTCTATCTACGCATTGTTTCAACGATAACCACCGAGTGTTAGATTTAGTCAAAATTTGATGAATTTCGGTACCAAAAAAAATCTGAAATTCTTTTAAGTCATCGCGCCTTAGTGCGCTTCTGCTAAAATGAGAACCTATATTTCGCACTAAATCTTCGATAGATCGGGGCAATTGAAGACAAGCCTTGCTGACAGCCAAATGTGAACTGTGACAAGTACATTTAACAAAAAGGATATCTGGCGATTGCTCTTGTAGCAATGTGATCACTAAATGGTTAACTCCGAACATAACATTGGTAGTATCTGAAGAATAGCCAACTATGTTTTCGAGTGGTATTTTCTTACTCTTCACAACGTTCAATAGACAATTGCACAAATTTTCCGCGGTGCCACTTGGTAATTCTACCATGTCCAAAAATCTCGTTTGCACTTTGTAATTCAAATAATCATAATAAATAACTGTGAAAGCACATTGCTTAGCTGTGCCGAGATCCGTTTGCTCATCCATAATTATGGAAAAAAAGTTTCCCGCTTTTCGAAGTGTATCGAACAAGTTTTCTCGAAAATTCTGTCCCAAAGACTTAGTCATCATCGCTGTCGACTTTGTCCTTCGCAAAGATAGTTGTTTGGCAATCTCTGAATCGGGAAAAATATCACGACATAGGGGAGTTAAAACATCCATTAATGAAAATGGTAAATGACCCACAGCTAGAAGTCCTGTCAATTTCAATTCTGCTCTTTTTACAGAGTTTTTCAAATTTATTGATTTGCTATTGTCATCGATTTTTTTATTTGTAACAGTTATTGTTAAATTTTTTATATGTTTTTCTGACTTAGAGAGGCGTACGACAGCTGTTTTGTGTGCTGATATGTTCTGTTGACAAACTTTGCAATATGCGATGTCATCGCCAGACATGCTTTTCATTTTGGATTTTTCCAACCATTCGAACTCTGTCAACCATGAATTGCAGAACAATTTTTTATATTCTTTTCTTGGTTTTTTAGAATCATGTTTTCGTTGTGTCGAATTTTTAGCGGATCTCTTTCTCTTATTTTCTTGAGTAAGTGTTCTATCCGTGTCCTGTGCTGCTACATCACTCATTTCTTCACTTTGAATTGAACTTCCATCGCCATACTCACTTTCGTATAAATCGTCATCATTTTCATTATGTTCTTGACTTTCAAATTCAGAAGCTGACGATTGCGACATGATTGAAACTGAATTTTTATTAGTCGATGAATCAGATTTTTCTATTGCTTTTTCCTTTATAGAATAAAATAAACATACTTATTATTAAAGTTATTTATTTTTTATAAAAAAGTAAATGATTAAATAAACAAAACTATATATCAATGAAAACATAAATATTACAATATTATTTATGTCTATTTACAAGTAATAATATATCAGAATCTAAACAAAACTATTCTATAAAGGTTCATAACCTCACTTTTTGTTCTTTTGATTCATATATACTTACTGTTGAAGAAGGTAATTGAGAATCATTTTTGTCAATTTTTAGAATCCATCGATCCATTTTTAAAATATATATATTTAAATACTAAATTTTTATTTCGAAATTCTAATTCACATTCAAGCGCTATTTATATTACATCTTCGAACAAAATACCATAAACCAACGAATACACCGACTGCAATGCACTTAATGTGAATGGCGCTCGCACATAAAAAAGCTAAGGGCACATTCACAGACCCGTCGACGGACATATTTTTTCATGCCAATAAAACAAATTTGATTGGTTTTGCCAATAAAAGTTTCTAAAATTTTATTTTAGTTAAAAATCATTAAAATTTGTGTTCTATTAAAGAATTTCCCGGAATTTCCAGTAATTTATCCATTTCCCGTAAAATTTCCCATTATAGTCAAAATTTCCCGTATTCCGGGAAATTTCCATGTCGTTGGCAACACTGTTCTCTACGCATATCGTATATACACATACACATATATGTATATACGTACACATGCATATACATCGATTGTGTTTTAGTATTTATTAATTACGTATTGTATATGTTTATAATCCTATTTAAAAATTATTCGTCTATAATTTTACCAATTTATATTATCATATATCAAATTTATTTTTTAAAAAGTTATATCTCGGGATGTAACATTTTTTTTCTTTTAATGTGGTTTGTGATCTTCTTCAACTTTGTTATTTCTCTGAAAGCGACACTCTCACATTTCAGCTCCTCAATTTATTATTTTCCTTAAATATATGTTGCTTTTTAATTAAACTACTTATAAAAGTATTGTTTATAAAACATGAAGATATCAACTGCTTCGAGTCGAAGCGATCGACCTCCTCATGCTTTACAACAAATTAAAGATGACCAAGAGACAAATCATTATTTTACATTATAAGAACTTTGTTATTGTAACTTTATCAAAATTACTTTCATCATTTCAAGTAAAATACCATGTTCTAGAATTTTATTGTTTAGAAAAACAATTGGATTATTGCGAAAAATTACAAATCATTGAATTCCTGCAAAGAATTTTATCAAAAATTTGATACTAATTGAATTTCTTCGAAGAATTTTATTATTTATAAAAATACTTTAATTCTTACGATGAATTTTAATATTATATTTTCTTTTAAATATTTGAATTCTTTTGTAAATTTTTTTTAAATAGTAGATATTAAAAATAATTGAATCATGATATTATTGAAATTAATTTAACTATACAAATAATTTAATTCAAATTATTTTGAAAAACGAATTGTCAAAAATTATTTTAATAAAATCTTTAAAAATTAATTTTAATAACAATTGTACTAAAAATAATTAAAATTATGTGATGATTTTTATTATTTATAAAAAATAATTGAATTCTCGGTTTAAAAAATTAGGGGAGAGTCACTACGGTCGGCGCACCTTTACGGTTGGCTCACCTCAGGTTTCTCAGTTGTAACAAACTGGTGCCATTTACCATTGCATGTAAATACTTCTTAGTAATGGTAGAAAACTTTTCATGTCTCTTTCATTAAGTTCCAATGAAGTACGCGAGCAGTACAAACGTAAAACGTAAATGTGTGGTGAATGTTTTAAGCAAAACTTTTACTTAGTGTCGAAAAAGATTAATTAAACAAATTGGAAGATGCAAACAATAAATTAAATTGACGAAATTTATTCATTAGAGAGTCCTTTAATACTTTGGTATGTTATTTGGTTTTTATATCCTGCGTTTATGTCTGTGTCCTAAAAAAATTAAAACGACGCGAAACTTACGGTCGGGTCACTTTATATCGTGCATGTTGGGACGCATTATTTTACAATTATGGTGCGTTCTGACATCGGAAATTCATTTGTTTAAGGTAGAGATGTGTGAAGAACGTCATTTTACAGTGAAAAAAAAAATATTCATGTTCGAAAAACGTTCGTAAAACATTTTAAAAAGTCTTATTTCACATCTCCTTCGATAACGTATTGTAAACGTTTCGCTT